>VXBQ01003792.1:48932-63919 GCA_013400175.1 Phainopepla nitens | reverse complement strand
GGGCGGGAGAGACCCTTCGGGCATCGGCCTCGGCGGGGGCTGGCCCCCGTGCCCCTCGGTGTCGTGCCAGCGGCTTAATGCCCAGCAGGGCCTCCCGGAGGAGAGAAGGCCGGAGCGGGCGCGGTCGGTGTCAGGGAGAAGGCTTAACTATCGCAGAATTGCTGTGGTTGGAAGGGACCTCTGGAGATCATCCCGTCCCACCCCCCTGGCCCGGCAGGGTCAGCTGGAGCAGGTGACACAAGAACGCGTCCAGGTGGGTTTGGAATGTCTCCAAGGAGGGAGATTCCACGACCTCCCTGGGCAGCTTGTTCCAGGGCTCTGCCGCCCTCAGTGTAAAGAAGTAAAGCCTGACCTGGTTCCCTTCTCCTGACGCATCTCTGGGGCGAGGCCCCACTGCGGACTGCCAGTACCGAGGTGGTGTCCCTCGGTCTCTCAGGGCCTCCAGATACGTCTGGAAGTCCCAACGTGAGTTTTCTGCACTGTAATCTCCATGACCATGATGTTCGCCGTGACCCTGCGCAGTAAACTATTTGGAGACTCGCTAGAGGCCAAATCTTAAAACCCAACGCCTTCCTCGGACTAGAGTTCCACCCAGACTGGCTGCACCTCTGCAGTCTGGGCTGTGGCACGGTGTCACTTGCACCTCTCAACTTCAGCTCTTTCAGGGGTTACCAACTTTTCCAGGTTTCTCTGAATGAAGTCTTTCACCCAGCAACGCGCTTAAACACGTGCGTACCTCAATTGCTCTATGTCATTTGCGTATAATTAAGCATGTGCTTAAGTGCTCTGCTGGATTGAAGCCAAGATCCGCATAAGCTCTGTTGGGTAAAATTTACCAGCTTCGCTGGGCTTAGCTCTGTGAGTCATTCAATCGGCAGAAGCCCAAAGCTTTTTGCTACAAGCTTAGTTATTCCCAGGCTGTCCTGCAGGATCACCCTGTCTCCATGAGGAGGCTTATGCCCTTCACTCAGGTCCTGTTAGGAGTGAGACGCATCTGCCTGGCGAGTCAGCTGAACGCAGGGTTTGGAGTTCCTTAATAGGAACTAATAGGAATTAATAAGGTTCTGCATCCTCACACAGGTCAGAAGTTGTGCCATCCAGGTGCAGTGCAAGAAATTGCATTAAGAAGAGAGTATTAATGACACCAGGACTCTGATGGAGGTCGGCCCTGACTTTGTACAATATGTACTTTTCAAAATGATGGTATCAAGTACTCAATCTCTATGAACCAAGGAAGGGGTTAATAAAATGTAGCTACATTCCATGCAGTCCTCTACAATTTTACACAAATAAAACAAGTGTCATTAACCTGCTTATTGAAAAAAATGGGAAACTTTTTCATTTCCAAAATCAGAGTTTTGGAAATTGAGGGAAGATGCACATGTATTCAGCTTTGATTTTTTTTTTTTTCCTTCAAAGACAGTTAATTTGGTGACTTTACTCATTTTTTCCCTGTCAAAAAAAAAAAATATTTTGAATTGCATTAAGTCTGAGTCGGAAAGCTCAGCATTAAAACCTTATTTTAAAACACACTGAGGAATTAAAGCTTTCTGCAGGGTGAGCACAAGTCTTTCTCCAAGGACACATCAATTGGAACCTGCTTTTCAAAATATCTGTTTAGCAATTAACAGTGTAATACGAAGAAGAAAGACTGCTTTGTATTTAATGCAAAAAAAGTAAGACTCAGCATATTTGATTGCTGTTCATTACTCTTCATTACTCTCTTATCATTCTTCTATGACCTTAATCAAGACATGTTCCAATTTTCAAATGAATGTTTGGGTTAGGGTGCAGGTTTTTGCATTGTTTTAAGAGGAATTAAGCACCTATAAATTGTGGAGTTCATTGGGAATCTTATGGTGCTTTGTTCATCTGGAAGTCCTCCTCACTGGGGTAGAGGTGGTGAAGGGACACATCAGACCTTGGACCTCTCCCTCACGGATTTTCAAATGATGGCAGTTCCTCACCAAGTCACACACCTCTGGCACTGATGTTCATATTGGTTTTTAGACATATATTTAATACTGTGCTGTTTATTTATTAATATTAGTTTTTGACATAAAGTAGAAAAGAAATATATAAAGTCAGTAGCTTGAGAAGCTTAAAGGATCATTTGCATTTTGACCTATATTTTTTTTCTTTATGCTGCTCTGTAAATAGCAGAAAAACTCTGCTTTTCCCTAGGTAAAATAATTAATAGTCTTTAATATAGTCTTTCCTCTCCCTTCTGAATTCCAAAAGTTGCCCACCCATGAGAAACCCTCTAAAAGGCAATGTGTATGCAGCATGGAGCACAGTACCTTGCAGTTTTAAGAGGACTAAATACTGGAAAGTAAAAAGCACTTCACCCTCCTGCTTTTTATTCTTTTTCTTCTCTTTTCTGTATAAACCTAGAAAGAAAAAAATTAGGAAGCACAAGTAGTTTATGTATTAAAAAGTGGCTATGGGGAATCACTGGGGAATACATGTATTTTAAAAAGTCTTAACCAGGAGGTGGCTTCAGAAGTAACTGCACACAATCAAGCAGAACCACCACACTTGACCTCCTGCATGAAAAACTAAAGGTTTTAATTCAGAAATTTATACATCAGGCTAGTAACTTCTACTGAAGCAGCTGTTGATCTGGAAAGGTCCAGTCTGGGAATTTGAGAGAGAAGTTCACCAGTTATGTAGGCCTCATAGCCTAGCTCTCAAATGTATGCCTTCACATTTGTCTGCATCCATCAAGCCTCAGCTTCTAATTATTCATTTTAGCTATAAGGTTTAAGGACTGTATATCAAGATTTTTAACTTTGTTCTCCAGGTCTTGCTTTATCCTTGTAACTCTTTACAATTCCCCTTCCAGTTTTTCAAAAAATATTTTTTGTTTGTTTGAAAATACTGTTAGGGTGGGCCTACAGCTCAATCATTTAGACCACAGACAGGTAAATCAACAAACATCTGATGCAGCTTCTTTTCACCCACTCACATCACCTTTTTTCTGTGTCTTTGGAGTGATGTACAGAGTCCAGTGATGTGACCTGTCCTACTGATTCTGTCCAAGCTGAAGTTCCCTGCTGCTTCTCTGTCCTTTGTGACATAAAACAAGGATACAGCACATCCATCTTCTCCCCTTCCCTCTGCAGATGTCACAACTCACAGTTAACAGTCTCGTTCCTTCCAGCACATACGGTTGGCTTCTCTCAAGCAAAAAAAATAAAGATCTGTTGGACTATTTGTGTCTGTTTGTGGTTACAGGATCAGGCCAAAGGAAATGTGAAAAACAATCTGCACTTCAGCAATCAATATTTTTACTGAGTGTTTTATAATGATGCTAAGTCTTGAAAAAACAGACTGAAGATGGTCAGTGCAGATTTCATGTCAGTACTTTACATACAGAGAGCACTCCTTGAAAAACATTTATGTTCTCAAAAGAAGGTATTTGCAAACAGAAAGTTCAAATCCAAGGTAAATCCAAGAGAAAGTGTGAGGTGTTGGGTTGTAGAAATACACAATTCTTCCAAAACAATGCTAAACCCACCTTTTCTGTACTTGCAGAATCATCAAACAGTTGAAGTTAATAACTTTGGTGGAAGATGAGAGTAACCTGACTTTCAGAGATTACAGGTGTGTTCTCCACACCCCACTCCCATTATTCTTCTTCAGTTTCCCTCCTCCCTTCCCCTCCTTCCCTGTCCACAAAGGTCACTATTTAGTAGCCAATATGTGCCAGTGAAATGCCTTGGTGAATGCCTGACATTTCAGCAGTGGATTCAGTCAGGGAACAGTTGCTACAGGAAGCTAGAAAATCACCTTCCATCCATTTTTTCAATTGGAATATTTCACCAGGGCTTTAACTAGCACACATATTCAATGCAGAAATGTAATGAGTCCATTGTCTGAGCATCCACTCACGTTGTCTGTAAATTGCTCTTCTTCATTTCAGCATCCCCGGTGGAATTTGTGTTTTAATAATTTAATGTTTTTCGTAGCAAGCTTTTAATTCATGATCCCACGTAAGCCTGACTCAATAATCTGCCTTGCCCTATATTGCTGGCAGATCAGTAATCAATGGCAATGCTACAGAGTGGCACGGTGTGCTCGTCCTGACATTACTAATGCACGGAAATGTGGTGGCATGCAATGGCTCAAAACACCTGGGCATCTGATGTTTGCAAACAAAAATAATTCATTACAGTCCATATTGGTTAGAGGGTGCATGCAAGTCACCCAGCTCTCTTCCTTATTCCCAGAATCTTTTCTGTTCCCAAAACCATTTGCAGGAGAGCACTGTTCCACTTCTACCTGAGCCCTGAAGAGTTCTTCGTATCAGATTAGTTTCTAATGTCACAAACATGCCTGGCCTGACTCAGCCCTTTGTTTACAATAGTACAGCAGCCTGAAGTGCTTTAAAACTTGAGGTCAAGACAGCACAAAAATCCCAGAAAAAAAAATTGAAAAGTTTGAAGAGAGACATACCTGTCTGAAAAAAAAAGAAAGATAGCAAGGCAGCATCAGTCAGAGTGAGTTTGTGTGACACGAGACATTCAAATATCTGTAATACGTCTGGCTTGGTCCCACATGGCATTCCCATAAAATTAGCATTATAAATCTCTAGACTAAAAGAAGAGAGGATGTTTAATGTCCCATGCTGAGATGTCTAATAGACAGAAAAAGCAACAAAAATGATGATAATGTAGCACTTGCCTAACACAAATTGTCAAATGACACGAGACAGAACTTAAAGAACCCATTTCTCTGTCTTAAAACACAAGTTATAAGTAGAGCAGAAAACCATCTACTCTTAACTTAGATTGGCAGCCTACCTAAGACATTTAAGTTGAATTAACTGCAGATAGGAAAGCAAGAGGGCCTTAAACCCCACTGTGAACACTTTAGGATTAAGCTTTTCAGAAATAAATGTAAAGGAAGTGAGGGATATTTTATCTGTAAAAGAGAGAACATCCACACGGGGATTTGGTGGGCTTTAACTGTTGCAATTTAATGTCACACCTTTACTTAATTCATCTTAATCTTTCCCATGTGTCTGTCCCACTGCAGCTGAGTTCTTTAATTTGAAATATTATAGTGGATCTAATTTGAAAGACAGCATTAGCTGAACCATTAGCTAAAGGCTTGTCAGGGTGGGGAGGTTACTCAGGGATGAGTAACCAGCTCCTTCGTACCTACTTAGTGTCAATGCTCTTGGTTTACATTATCGTGTTGCAGGCTGGATCACACCACCTTGCATGGGCTGAGAGTTTGTGCAAGCTAAGTGCAGCATTTTAAACTCAGATTCACACCTCTTTACCAGTCTAACATTGACCTGATTAAAAGCGAGACATAAGATGTGCAGAGCTGGTAGGACACCAGGCCTTGATGCAGTGGTAAGGATGGGAGATTGATACTTACCAACCAAAAGTTCAAACATGTCTAGCTTTGATAGATAGATAGATAGATAGATAGATAGATAGATAGAAAGAAAGATAGATAGATAGATAGATAGATAGATAGATAGATAGATAGATAGATAGATAGATAGATTTATTTTTACATATATATATAAATATATGGGCAGAGGTCTTGGAACTAGATGACCTTTAAGGTCCCTTCCTACCCAAACCACTCTGTGATTCTATATATTTAAGCCCAAGAGATTGTACATTCCCAGGGTTACAAAGATCAAGCTGTTATTCCAAATGGGATGTTTCCATATATTGTTAGAGCCAATATGAAATGCCAACAGAGTATAGAAATCTGAATCTGTGAAAGCCAGTAAAATCTCTAATTTCAGTTGGCAGTGAAGGAAACGGGAATGAGAAGAGCACAAATGGACCTTGGAGACAAGGGAGAGATTCTAAAAGGCTGGAATGGGAACTCTGTAAGCTTATTGCTCAACACAGCAAAAAAGGAAGAGTTTTGGGTTTTGTGTAAAAACAATAAAAATCATAGTGTTACCCTCCCATTACTGGTTTCCTCTGGTACTACACTCAAAAATTGCCACAGAATAAGGAAATATTGGAACAAGACAGGCTATTAACCATTCTCCAAATTACATAGAGCCTATTCATGACTGTCAGAAGCTGAACTGACTGGGCTGCCATAAATTTATTAAGTTAATCAGGCCCCAGTGGAGACAAAGCAAAACCTCAGAGGCCTCCAAAAATGCCAGATGAAGGGCCAACACAATGGCCAACAGAGTTCATTGTATCTGCATGAAGTTCTGAATTTAAAAGAAAAGGCAAACTGCTAAGATCCATTACAAATGACAAATGGCCAAGGTACAGCTAAAGAAGGGGGGCCTTGGTAGGGAAAGGCAAGAAGGTAAAGTTGTTGATAAGTTATTGTCTCATAAAATGAGAAGTGGACTGGATGAAATCTATCAAAAGGCCAAAGCAAGAAAATTAAATGCTACGTGATTGTAGCGATGACTGATTTTTCTTTCAAAACACAAGGATGCATTGAGTGAGGTTGATTAGGACTTGTACCAGACTATTCAACAGGAGGATAAGGACAGGTAAATTTTCTAATAGCACCAAGCAGGAGACAGTCCAGGTCCAGCTTCCTCTGGATGGGAATGGAGAAGAAGACGATGGAGTTCAGCAAGGATGGAGAAAAGACCTGAATCTATGGCTGAGCTAAAGGACAATGTTGCAGAAGGTGGTTTAGTAGGGCAGTGCAGTTGTTCACAAGCTGGACATCAGCTGATGTGCACATCATGCTGTTAGGTGTGACCTGGCTTAAGCCTTGAAGGACGCAAGGGAATAACTTCCATTCAGTCTGCACAGGACAGCTGAGGGTTCAGCTGGGCAGGAAAGATATGGCCCAGTTGGAAAGGTCAATAGGAATGCCAAGAGGTCTAGAAAACCTGACCAAAAAGGCACATGTTCCCCAGGAGAATGCTAAAGGAGAAACTTGATGAAGGTCTTGAAAAATGTAAGAGGACATCACACAGACAAGTGGAGAAAGTCAGTTTCCCTGCCCTTGGGAGGTATGTAAGACATACATTTTTACCTTTAGGTTAGATATTTTTCTGTTTTTCTAGTAGCAAAGGTCACAAACCACTGGAATGGCCCGTGGGCCTATGGAGTCAATGGAGATTTTTAGGAGCAGTTTGCACAAATATACCATGAATGCTTTAAGAAGTAACCTAGATCACAGCCTTTGCCACCCACATTTGGTTTTTGTGTGCAGATAAAGTAAGCAAACAGATAAAATAGGCTGAAGAACAGTAAAAAGATACAATATCTTGACATAGATCTGTGGTACAACTTCAAGCAGACTGCTGTGGTCCAGCCATCTCCAGCCATCTCAGAGACTGAGAACTTCAGAGGACTCAAAGAGCAACAATTAGGATCAAGGGTGTGGCAATTCACAAAAGATTGAAAAGATGTGGATTATTATCTTCAGAGAAAAGCAAGGGAGGCAGAATAAAAGTGCATGAAGTAATGTCTGGTAAAGAAAAAAAATCAACCAACAAAGAATACAAGAAGAGATTAAAATGGGGAGCTTCTCTGCTATGGCACATCCAAAGCATTGGTGCTAAACCCAAAAGGATTCTGAAGGAAAATGTCTTGCCAACATGGGTACCTGAGGCACCTGCAAGGCTATAAAAAAGTCTGTTTCCTCGTGCTTGACATCAGCCCTTTGCACCATACCTTGTGGTTGTAGCATGCTCTGTCACAGAATGAGCATGAAATGGGCAAAAGCAGACAAAAAATCTGAAGTTTCAGATATTGCTCTTTTTAAATACAGCAGAGGGGTCAAAAAAAAAAAAAAAAAAGGACTGCTTGTTTCCAAAAGGATGCTGTTTATCCCAGTAGGCTGGGGTTGCTGGCCATGCCTGCTCATCACTGAAGGAACAGAGGAAAAGTCTGTTCCAAGCACTCTGTGTTAGATATGTCACGTCCTGAGCCAAAACCACTGCTTAGCCCCAAACGAGTAACTTAACAGACTTTGTAAAGTCATGGCCTTGCTGTCATCTTAAGAGAACTCAGAGTGTGCATGAAGGAGGTGCCTCTGTGTGTCTGGTTTATCCAATAACGAGCAAACAGTGACAAAGGATCTCCAATTCCCATGACAGCACTGACTACCTAAAAACAGAAGGGCAAAGGTCTTCAGTGCTAAGTCTCACCCAAAGTTAACTTAACAAACCGAGTTATTACTGAATAACTCCAACCATGAGATTTGCAACTATCTGTACATATCAGCTGGTGCCTATGAAGAACTAACTGGAGAGGATCCGTTTAAAGACACATAGAGACATCAAATCCTTGAGATATACCAGAAATTTTGCCAGAAACTTGTTTAAAACACAAAGCAAACATCAAGAAACCAATTTCTGTGAAGGAATGTGGTGCTGTGTGTAAGCATGAAGAAAAATGTGACCTTTGTAGTGCTGATACATCACTTTTTTACACAAGTGGACAGGTCCCTCCTCAGCATCTCTCTGTGGGTCCACTTTGATAAGGAAGGGATGCTGCACATGATATGGCCTCTCCATCGATCACCTCAGGAGTGGCAGCAGCTGTTTTTTAACATTAGAGCTGGTGATGGAACAACACCAGCCTTTTCAGCTAACAGCACTGATGCAGTTTTCAAACTGTACACAGCTTCCAACAAGCTTGATGGAAAAGCACTGTCTCTCCTGGTCTCATAGAACACCACATCTGGCGTGGCATTTGTGAAACCTCTTTCACACTGACATAATCCTCTATAAGGTTTTGGTGAGGAATAATTGTATCCTGGCAGTGAGATCCTGCACAAGGAGAGGACACCCCCACACTTTGTGCCCAGGCAGAATCAGAGAGCCTGAGGTTGGTCAGGAGGTTGGTCCATGTAATGCCATCTCAGACAGCTCTAGAATAGCAATTACCACCTGCTTAGAAATCCAGGGAGCTTGGCTAAGCCTTGGAGACAATGTAAAATGAAAATGGTCAGAGGAACATCAGAATGATTTGAGTGTGGGCTGGGGATATCCCAGACCACAAAGGCTGTTTGGTAAGTGCTGCTTTCCATCTGCAAAGCAGATAAGAGTTCAACGCTGAGGATAATTTAAAAGTCAAATAAATGGTTTAAAATGGCTTGTAGTAAGTAAAACCATATTTCTTTGTGAAGTAAACTGCCCTCATTTGCTGGGTGGATGTAGTCACACCAAGCCAGACAAGTAGATGAAGAAAAACTGATACCTGGGTTTAAAGAGAGAGTCTTGGCCAGTCTGAGAAGAGGTGCAGTAAAAGGTGGAAGAAAATATCCCATCAGTGCTTCACAAGGCAGGTGGGCAAGGAGCTGATGGTGGATGAAAGCACATAACTGGAGAGGACAGATGGTGACAGTGGATTGCAAGGTAATGCACTGGATATTCTTCTGGGTCAAAGCATTGTCTCAAGAAGGAGGCAGCTTCCCTTCCCCACAGCCCCTCTGGTGAGCTGTCAAGGTTTGCAGAGCTGCCAGTGGTTGTGCAGTAGGTTCTAGCTGCCAGACAAAGTTAAATCTCAATTTTCAGAAGCTAGAGGCACAGAGGAAATAGACCCTGATAAAAAAACTAGCTGATAACCTAGACAAAATCACAAAACTAAATAAATAAGCAGAAGCAGGAGATTCTGAGTAACTCATTGAATACAAAAGGACAAATCCTACAAGGTGACCCCAAATCCATATACCACTGGGGGAAAAATTAGCTTTATTTTAAGAAAATATCATCATGTTATCAAAGACTCCTTATCAACACCAGTAGATTGAAGCTGACAGGCTGAACTCAATGCCAGCTATTGGAATATGAAGGCATGATAAAAGGCTATGACTTCCTTTGAAAAATGAATGTTTAGATGTAGATCAAGGATACTTCCATTTCGTCAGCTTGGCCATTTTTTGATCAACTCACTTAGCATATTTAATTAAAGATATGATAGTCAATCTCATTTCTAATTGCATGCAGATTGGCAATATTTTGTGGATTGGTTCCTGCTTTGGAAATGTGTCTGTTTGTAGTACAGCCCACTTATGTACTAAAATGGCAGCTTTCTTTCCACAGTTTACAGAGACGTTAACGAAGCTGGAGCTGTCAAAAAATAAAACATCCTCTGCTGTAGCTGTGCATACTAACAAGTAGTCTTAATGCTGGTGAAATTTTCATGTAGAAATCAGTAAGTCAGTGTCCTTAAAAAGAAAGAAAACTAGGCCTTATTTAGTGCCAAAGTAGACAAATAAAATAATTTGTTAGAGAGAGTGAAAAAAGAAAAACCCACAAAGCAAGTTCAAAATACCACAGAATGAGTTATTGAAGTAAGTTATGTTGGTAATACAAAAGCTAACTGAATCACAAATAAATAAAGAAAATAACTAGAAGACTGGGGTTTAGCATAAGGTGAGGCAGCATCAAAATATCACATGCAAAAATAGCAAACAGGCTGGGTTAGAACAGAAAGAGGATGTCACTGTGTCTTCACACAGTAATGCTGATCATAAGCATATAAAATGGTTAATGTTGCAGCTTCAAAGTTTAGTCTAGCAAAAGATGATTTTCATAATAATATAGGGACATGTCCTTTAAAGCTAAAATAGAAAAAGGCAAAGGCACAAAAACTCCAGTTGCCCTTGCAGGAGCAGTACCGTGAAGCCAATGACAAAGACCAGCTGCTCACAGCTAAATCAGATCAAAATTCCTACAAGGTAGAGGCTCAGGGTGCACAGCCCTCTGAAATATAGGGCAAAAAAACACAGTAATGTTTACTGTTTGAAATTGTTAATAGTATGAACCTGTGAAATTTTCTAATACTTCAAATCATTCCTAACTAAATAGTTGGTATTGGGGTACTACCCACGAGGTCCTGCTGGAACTGAAGACCTGCTTGTGCTGGACACAGCCATGGAAAGAACAAGATGTCTGTCCATCTTCAAGTCTGCTAAAATATGTGAAGACACAACCACCAACAGGAATATAACATTTTCTATCTCTCATTGCTGAATTTGCACGTTAGCTCACCATTCCCTGTAAGATGTCTATTTTTTATTGCTGCAAACAAATGGAGGAATGTTAACCTTAAATCACCGCAGCTCGGGAATGTGGGGAGGAGAGAGAGAGCGCAGGGAGCTGCTGTGATCCTTCCCTGTGATCTGCCTGGCCCCGACCAGCAGCTGCTGGTAAAAGCACCACCTTGCACGGTCAGCCTGTCCCTGTGTGTTTGCATAGTTTCTAGTGAGGGTCATGGATTCAGTGTCCAGAAAAAAAAAACAACCTTCTTTGCACAGTGGAAGCTTTTTCAGACTTAAAGTCTGTAGCAGCAAACCACCAGCAACACAGACCAATACACCTAAAGGATTTATCAAGTTTTGCAATTCATCTAAGATAAATTGTACTCTTATCCTCTCAGTAGATCTTAAATTTAAAGAAATTCACATCAGAGTGTGAAAAAGAAATCTCAGTCACCCTCTAGAAAATGAGATACTGGTCATCAAACATTGCACTTCCTGTCACTGCCATCATATTGTCAGAGCAGTCACGCTGACATGAATTGCAGTTTAATTGTTCACAAAATACTTGAACTACACAAGATGACCCATTTGATCCCAGAGCTGGCACAGCAGCCAAGCCTCAAATGTGCTCACAAGCCCTGTTTGAGGAGCAGTACCGCTGAGCTGGCTTCTAAACACCACAGCAGCTGTGCACTGCTGGGTGTGCCCTGGTCCTGCATCCCTCCCCTGCCATGGCATGCCCACCCCCAGCTCACCCCCATGCCCACCAGATGGGAATGGTCCCCTGCAATGCACCCCTGCCCTGCAGCCTCCATGCAGAGGGGCACTCCTTTGTGCAGATGGTCCTGCCTGTCCCCAGCCTCCCTCCCAACACCTTAAAGCCCTTAAATCACTCTTTAAACTTCTTCCTCCTCCCACAGGGACATTTCAAATAACATCATAGCCCACCAAAAGCTACCAGCAACCCGGATTTCTTCCCTTGGAACCTTTTCCAAGCTGGAAAAAGTGGGACAAGATACTTCCTGCTGTCAAACTGCTGAGCACACTAATCTGTCATAGGGTTTTATTCTAGACCCCTTCCAAGATTCTCTGGCTTTGCCAAAGAATACAAATAGCAAAGATACAGCAAACAAGGCAGCAGAGACGTGGGGGGCACACCTGCAGCCCCTGCTTTGTGCTGTGAAATAAAGGATTGCTGACAGTGAGTATGAAGCAGCCTAGAGCTGCTACCTGGAGGAGCAAAGCACATGGAATTTTGCGAGGATCGAGGCAGTAAGAAAAGCAGAGGAACCAAGGGAAAACAAAATGATGACCAGCTAGCAAGTGCCTCTTTGGAGATGTCCAGCTCCATCAAGTAGCTGTGCTGCAGCCCCAGGCAGGCACAACATTCTCCTGACCAGGATGATGACAGCCCCTGCTCTCCAGTGGATCCAGAGAGCCACAGCAAAGAGCAGGAGAGCCATGGACAGGTGAGGGAAGGAAAAGCCTCCAGGGCTGTGGGTTGCACTTGACCACACTCACAGGAAAGGAGGCTGCCATGGCAGCTGGTGTATTTTCCAGTCAGCCACACACCCTTGGAATTATCATATCTGCTACTGGAGAGCACTGGGAGGAAGAGGTTATCAGTAGCTGCCATCTGCAGCAGAGCAGCTACAGAGCAAAGCAATCCACACACAGAACAAAATATGGGTGATCTCAGCCCCAAAGACCCTTATCTGCCATTTCATCAATTGCCAGTTAGTCACATGCTTCATTGCACAACCTAAAGTAGCATCCCACAACAGGGTTTTTCCTTCAAATTCACTTCAGTAGGCATCAGGCACTAAACTGGTATGAAATGCAAGTTTAGGGGACCATGGTACACAGAGGGAACTTGCCTTCAGTTTATTTCCTAAAGCGGACAGACCACAGTGGCCACGGCACCAGGTGGTTTGTGTTTCCATTTCCCTTTCCCCTTCCCATAACTTCTGCAAGAACAGGGAAGTCTGCACCTCCCCAGCCCTGAGGAATGCTCCAGTGCATTTCCCATGGAAAGGTACCCAAGGAGCAGCAGCCCGTGTGGAAAAGGACCCTTCTTGAAAACTTAGCAAAAGCCGATTTTGTTCACAGTGCAGAGGAACACAAGTCTGAGCCCCTCTTAAAACAGTGTTTAAGAATGCCAGCAAGTCCCAGTGGATCTCATATTAGCACCAACTCATGGCCATAAATTACTTAGACATGACTGAAAGAGGGCAGAGACTGCCAGTGTCCTGTCCAGGGGCTGAGCAGAGGAGACACAGCCCTGGGAACGTGCAGCTCCGGGGGCAGCACAGCCACCAGTGGTACCACTTGTGCCTATCTGCCTGACCCTTGAGCACAGAGAGCCCCAGCAACCAGGGACAGCCTTTGCCACAGCCTTACCAGCCCTTCCTTGTGTGAATTGCTGGCAGCTGAATCCATCTCTCTTCTTTTCCTGCTTTGTGCCATGGACACTGGAAGCAGAGGATGGAGGCGACTAACGACCGCGTCCTCATCTTTCTGCAGGGATTTCATCTGCCCCTAACCTACATCTTGGCAGCCCAGCCCAGTGATACATCACAAATCATTTGCATCAAGCAGATCCACGGGTGCATTGCTGTCAGTAGATGAGCCCCTTCCAAGTGTCAGGATTTATGGCTGCATCCAAACCACCAGTGCCACGGCCAGGATGGCACAGACTCACCCAGTTTGACTCCTTCAACTGATCTGAGAAAAGACAGAAATATTAAGGATGAGCAAAAGGCCATGTCACAAGGAAAAAAGACATAAATCACTAAGTAAGGAGGAAAAAACCAAACAACCCCAAACCAAAGAAAATGAGGGCTTAACAGTAGCTGAGGTTACTCATGAAGAGGAAGGCAAGAAGCATCTCCCACTCAGCTGGAGAAAGTCGGCACAGAAGAGGCAGCAGGACAGCAGAGCACTTTGACTGCACACTCTCTGCCCTGGGGTGTTTCGTTTGGTTTTTTCCTAAACATGAGGTACATGTCCAGGCTCTACTCCTGAAGATCCTGTCAGAGATGGTGCCCAGTCAAATGGGAAATCCAAAAAGAGTCACAGAGGAGCTAGAACAAAGCTTTGAATCTGGAGCCATGTATGATAAATAAACTCAGATCGGTCTGCTCCAAACATTGAGGAAGTCTGGACGAGGGTGGAAGCATGAATCTGCCTCTTCTCTGACAGGTAAGCCATAAGCAAAGAAGTTATTTCTTTGATTTTAACTTTCCAGGTCCAGAAATGGAAATATTTTCTCTCACAGACACTGTCCAGTAGGAAAAACTTGAGCTGAAGGATTTTGTTTTCATCATCAGAGCAAAGACAATATATCAACTTGCAAGACAAGAACAGCAAGTGGCTTTTCTTAGGTTTTAGATGGCTCTTTTGGGTTTCCTTTCTGCTGTTGTTTTACATTTATGTCACAAACCAGTCTGTCTAGCAAGCATTTCTTCCCTGAGAGTGCTGGCAAGTAGCAGAAGTGGCTCCTGCTCGCCTGCGTCCCCCACCACGCCGAGTGCAGCGTACCAGCTGTCATTTGCAAACACTTATCCCATAACAGTGACTGCCGCTCAGGGGGCTGGGGCTTCCAGATTTCTTTCCATTCCCAAAATTCATGACAAGTGGCCTGATTCGCAAAGAAAAGCCAAAGGCTGGCTAAGAAAGCCAAAGAAGCAGTAACACAAAAACAATCGGTCCCCGTGTGAAAAGCACGCCTTAAATCTGCCTCTCTTTTTTTAGCTTTTTTAGCCTAGAGTTGGGGTTCTCTGCCGAGCCCCCCTGGCTCAAGAGGCCCTTGGCAGGGCGAGGCACAGCGTGGCTTTGCCTGGCGCGGTCCCCAAAGCTGCCGGGGCTCCCCCGCGCGTGACCGTGACGTCACCAAGCGTTTGTGCTAAAACGCCGAGTTTTGGCGGAGCTCGCGGGTGCGCTCCCAAACCCGCGGAGAGGAGGCGAACAAACAACGGGGCTGGGCAGCGGGGCTGGGGAGCAGCATTGGGGGCAGCAGCATTGGGGGCAGCATT
>VXBQ01003792.1:0-48327 GCA_013400175.1 Phainopepla nitens | reverse complement strand
GGACCCCCCCCGCCTGCACCGGGCTTGCACAAGAGCCTCCGACCCGGGCAATGACGCTGCTTGGGCGCTGCCGGTGCCCGGAGCCTGCGAGCCAGCGCTGCGATTTGGCTCCGGCAGGAGCGAGAGAGCACAGGCACGGACAGGATTTATTTTTCCTGTTGAAACACATCCGTCTGCAGATTAGCGGCGGCTCTGCGCACAGGGAGCCCAGATACCAGCAGCTGACTCTCCGCTGCCAGCCCACAGCGATCCCCAGAAGCAAACAACACCCAGCTCGCCAGCCAGCACCTGGCTCCTCTGGGATTAGTGTCCTGCGCTCCAAGCAGATAAACCCAGGTGCTGGAGGGACACTGACCCACAAACTATTTTTTTAATTTTTTTTTTTTCAAGCAGAGAGAAAAAACAACACCTCTAAGACAGGGGTTCCTTTTCCTAGAGAACATCAAATCTAGTGATTCTGGACCAAATCCAAGAAGCCTCTGTAAAATTCCCACTTTCTAATTTTTAGCAACAAAAAGAGGCCAAAGTAAAAAGCAAACCCACAGATATCCACTGCTGCTTCTGTTCCTTACTTAGGGTAGACTCCATCTGAAATCCAATTATCTCTCTGCAACTCCCTGTGCAGTCGAGGCAGACAGAGAGGGATCTCTAAGGAGCAATTCTTTTAACCTTCCTGAAACACCTACCTGGGGATGTGACCGACTCTCTCTCATACGCAGCACCCAGGGATGCTACACTAAAATTACTCCAGATTCTGTCTTCTGGGATATGAAAGTCAGGCTGAACTCTTACACTCAGCAGAGCAGCTTGTCCTTCCAAACATTAGCCTCTTCAAACACTTGGAGGTGAAGGAACATCTTGGGTGTGTGTTGACCCGAGGGACTACAACAATGGCACAATCAGTCTGCAAGAGGAGGCAATTTCACGGTTTGTGCTTTATTTTCCCCTTCTTTCCGCATATTATGGTAATCTAATAACTGGATTTAGAGTTCCCGTACAGCCACGCAACAGTTTGCTTTTCCATTCATTGGATCTAGAAATGTCCCTGTTCAGGGACAGCTGTGAGACATGGGAAGGATATTTCAGTGGGGAAGTGCACCCCTTGCCTGCTCCTGTGTTCCACATCACTGTCCTGCAGCAGGAGAGGTTCCTCCAAAGTGAATGCTGGTCACCCTACTACAAGAAAATCAGTGCTTTGGAAGAGAAGTGCTGATGCAGCAGCTGAAGAATTCCTGGACAAACCAGCCAGAGAGGAATTGCCACTCGCTCTGTAAGGAAGATGGGGAAAAAGGAAAGTGACTGGTGGAGACATGGTTCATATCAAAGCTAAGCAAGAGTCTCTGGAGTTTTTAGAGACAAAAGGACAAAGCTCTGTTGGCTGGAGACAGAAGAGGAAAGGCCAGGAATACAAATGGTGACACAAGAAGCTTTGCTGACGGTGGATGCTCAGCCCAATCTGAAAGGTAATCCATGCTGCCTGAGAGCTCTTCAGTCACTGCAAAAAACCACAGATTTCTGGATAACAGAACAACGTCCTTCAAGAGACACAGTTCCTGCCTCTCTAGAGCCAGTACATAAAATGTAATTAAGCTTACATTCCCAGGGACAGCTAATTATGGAGCCACCTGTAAAGAAGCAGTGCCATCCCTGCCAATGTACATCCCAGGAGGCTGGGAGTGCTGGTGAGGACTTAGAGGACTCTGCACAACATGAAGAAGCAGATGTCTCAGCAACACTTAGTGAGACCCTTTCAATCTTTACTCAATGGACAGGAAGGACAGAAAGAAATCATGGGTGTAATTGCATTTTAAGTGAGAGATAAAGGTTTTGTGGCACCTTATTCCAGTGGGAAGGCTGTGTACTGCGGATGGCCACAGTAGGAGCTGCCCCAATTTTCTGAGCATCAGGCTCAGGCAGACTAAACAAGCTTGAAGGGATTGAACCAGCACGAAGGGAGGCTGAAGGGGAACAGTTGTGAAGCTGGAGTGTTCAGAACAAAAGCAATGAAGGAAATGGACCAGCTGCCTGCACAGAGTGCCACTGAGTGGGCAACACATAAAATCAACAGTTATGACACATTTACTGGCACAAACTTAGCACAAGGGTGTTATCAATACCTGGTGAAAAGATTCACATGCCAAAGCATCAACACCAATGGAAAGGTAGGTGACAAGTGAGGAAAGGTTCACCCTCTGGCAGAGATGTCAGGAACAATTTTGAACCCACAACCCTGTCTACCTGCTCAGGCAGCTCAATCTGCCCAGGACACCAAAAACTGCCGCCTCACCCACACAGGCCTCTCTAACCTGAGGCACCAACTCTCAGCTCTGTTGCTCAAGACCAGAGCTCTTGCACCCCACATGTTGTTCCTCAGATGGAAAAAGCAACCCCAACTCAGCTGCTGACCGTGGCAGATTCATGTGAAAGTCAGTCCTGAAGGCCAAATTTATAAACTCTTCCACCAGCTGAGAGTGTGTTTGCCAAATGCAACCTTAGCCAAACCTCCAGCTGGGCTTGCAGAGCTCTGGTTTCTTCCCCCTGCTTATCTCCAACCCTGCTCCTATTAACAGCTAATTTCCCCTTTACATCCTTATCTGCCTACTCAGAGGGGTGTTGCAACACCGAGATTGTTAGCCCCACAAGGTGGGGTCCTACAGCTGATCACCACCCTCTGCTCCCCCAAAACCAGACAAATCCTGTCAGCACCCCCAAACCAGGAACCTGCTGCCCTGTGACCCTCCAGGAGCACCTCCATCAGACCCAGCTCCTTGATCCCTGTGTGTTTACTGTAATCTCCAGCACCACAGTGCCAGAGCCATCCTGCTCCAGTGACTGGACATTGGGGGAAAGGAGAAACATTACCTGGATCGAGTCAATGATTCCCCAGGACCATCTGCCAAGGACCAGCATGGAGGCATCTGTCCTGCTGCTCACACATTTGCTGGCAAACATCACTTTATTTTATTTATCATCACCACCTTCATTTAACTCCAGCCCAGGGTTCTCCACAGTGGATGTCAACACGAGAGAGAAAAAGGAAATGTTTTCAAATTGAAAAGTAACATGAAACCCAGCAAACACTAAATTGCCTTGTAATCGAAATCATTATATTTGTTGGTAGGAAACAGAAAAAGCCCAGCTAAGCACTATGTATTTAGCATTTTAAAGCTAAAAATAGCACTAACTACATCAGCAGGGAAAAGGAGTTTGAACAGAAAGTGAATGATCACTAGCAATTATTTCTGGATATTTTAAGTAAGTGCCCTGAAATTGAAAAAGGCAACACATGTTCAAATCCCTGTCCAGGCTTATGGGACAAATATAACCAGGTAAAGTATTAGGTGGAGGTTAGGAATGCTAAAGCCAGCCATAAAGAGAAATTAGAGGTTAGGAAAGATCAATTACCTATAAGAAAGCAGGATGTACTTTGGGAAGATTTAACACTGAGAATGATTTCAGAGGATTCCTGATCTCCTCTAATAGTTTGGCTACTCCTAGTTCACAAAGGAGTCCACTCCATCTGAGAATATTCCTGACACTTTATGTGGTTCAAAGGTTAATTCCCCATTTTCAGTCGAACTTCAGCAACAGCATAGAGCTATAATGTAATAATGTGTTAAACTACACAAGAATATGCTTTTCACTTCATTTAGGAAGATGCTAAAACCGAGTCATGGTCTGTGCATGCTCTTCATCAACCCCAGCTGTGCCTTAGCTCCATCACAAGGGGATGTTTTCTCCCGAGACACGCCCAGGGTGCAGCACTACTCATTAGCTGCCTAAGTTAATGCCTGGATCTCCAGATCCATGTAGCTTTTTCTCAAGCTTATAGAAGTCTCAACATAAGAGAACTCTGAACCATGGATGTTGATTCTCAACAGTCCTTGGATTTCAGGAGAAATTCCACAAGTCTAAAAGAAGGCTGATGTTTTGTCTCTTTATAAAAGTATATAACTACAGAGATTGAATTACTGTCAGTCTGAAACCAATCTCTGTGAAAAGAATAGTTCATACAGAGCTAAAAGAGATTAATGCCAATCAACATGTTCATGAAAAACAAATCTTGTACAATTAATTCTCATTTTAGGAGATTACAGGTTCCTTGATGGAGCAATAGTATTAATGCAGCAATCCACCACATCGCAGCTCTCCTCACTCCGGTTGGGCCAGTTCTGCTCTGAATCAGAAAGCCAGCCTAGTATTCCTTCAAATAAACTAAAATATGCTCAAAGCCTTCAGGATGCAACTGGAAATGGGAACCCTCTAGGGAAGCAGGGCCCTGCTGTGTACTCCCATTGGCTCTATGCTGGTCAGAGTCTTTACTGACAGCCTGAGCAGTAAGAGCATTACTGAGACCAAGGGGGAGATGGAAGTGGAAAGGATTAGAGAGCCACTGGAGGAAGAGGAGGCTGTGCTGCTGGGAAGCAGTGATGAGTCACCTGATGGAAGCAAGGAGCAGGTCAGGGGCAGGCCCTAGCGTGGTCAGGCTGAGAGAAGAGCGACTCTGAGCAGCAGCAGGAGCACCAGTGGAAGCTCAGAATGAGCAGGATGACCTTGGTGGCAAACACAATCCATGGAGGAATGCAGGGAATGTCACAAAGGAGTGGGAACACTGCTGTGGTTATTGGAACACCCACTCCAGGTTGGCAAATGGCAGATGAGGAGGATGCACAGCTCTATCATGTGGCCTGGGAAGGATCCTGCTGCAGCACAAGGAGCCCACAGCTCTTCCCTGCTGCCCTCTGAGCATCCAGTATCTGCGGGGCCATCAGAGGTGAGCAGGCAGAAGCCACCAGCACTGTGCTTGGAATCTAATCAAAGCAAAGGCGACTGGAAATAAAGTCTATCCTTTTGGCCCCAGGAACAACCAGCATGAGACTTGGCCTCTCTGTCACCAGAGAGCACACACTTCAGAAAAACCTCATTCAAAGCAGCACTGGGTAAGGGTGACTTTGCCATCTCTTACACAGGACTGCAGCTTGCACAAGCGGCCACAGATCATTCCTTCTGACCATGCAGCTGGCACCACCAAGCAGTTGTTAAAAATAAATAAATAACTACATAAATAAAAATACTCCTAGCTCAGAAGTCTCTGAGTCCAACTGACAGCAGTGTTAGTGCAGTGCAAAAGGCACCCAAGCTGCATATCACAGTGTAATACACTGTATTATTAACAGCAACCTACAGCAGGACACAAACTCAACACTAAATCCGGCATGGAAAACTGCTCCAGATTACCCATCCCTTTGAACTTAGGCTTCAGTTACACCGTGGCTGTTGCAGTGCCCTTGTATCTCTGCAGGACAGGAGGGGAGAAGGTGAGATCCCGGATCCCGGGCTCTGCGAGCTCCTGCTGGAGACCCACCAGAGGGCGGTCGGGGTTGCCTTTTCCCTCCGACTGCATCACTTTCCACCTTTCCAGCCCGGGGAGCCTCACCACAACGTCACCTTTTATCTCCTGCGGCCACTTACGGCTGCCTTCTAGAGAGAAGATAATTGGTGTTATCACATGCCGCAGATATCTACGGATAACAAAACGTGTTTGCTACAGATGAAGAAGTTATTTATTAATTGTACTCCCTGGCTTGTTGGGGCAGCCTCTTTTAGAGCTGCATCAGACAGCAGGCCTCCAAATGCCATGGTTGATTATGCTGGTGTTTATAGGATTGGAGTGCCCACAAAGTTTATGCTGGGTTTTTGAAGACTGGAGCTTCTTCTCCTGTTTTATTTATTCAGAAAGGTGAAAACTACCATATTAAATATAGATACAAAACATTAGACAAAATAAAATCTCTCCTTCTGAGCTATATCACACCATTATCAGTGTTGAACTCACCTTCAGGCCTACAGTCATCACTACAAGTTTCAGTCAGAAAAATTCAGTTTATCATTATACTACCATTATATAGCTGTCTTTGACAGTTTTTGAAACCTCCTTACCTCCTGCTTTCATCTTCCTCACTTTCTTGTCATCTCCAAAACAAGGACCACACAGAGTTGCTTTCCCCTTTTCCTGCACAGCCCAGCCTGCTGGTACAGCAGCTTTCCATCTGTTCTCCTCTCCAGTTCCACCACCCATGCCATCTCTGCTGTCCTTCTTCCCTGCCTCATCTCCTTACCTGCTCACCCTCTTGTGTATCTCTTCTCAAAACCCATCTGCCCTCATGTGCAGCTTTACCTCGTCCTTACCTGTCTGGACATGGCACCTCCTCTGTACTTCCACTATCTGAAGCTGTTTTCCTCCAAAACAACCCAAAATGCTTCCTGATTTGTCTTCGTTTCATGTTTTAGATTTGTTCTACAACCAGTCAGAGCAAAAGATTCTTGTTGAAGAAAACACAGCATTAGGAAGGCCAATCTAGGTAAGCTATTCAAAAGCAACCAAAAGTCAGGATCACAAAATCCTTTTGATAACACTGTATCACCAGGAAGCACCAGAACACAGCAGCCAGAGGGTCACAGTCCTTTGCTTAAGCAGGAACTTGAGATCCTCCACACTTCCCATGGCAGTGCTGTTGTGGAAGGGACACAGGTGACCCTGCTGTTCCAGCTGGGGGGACAACCACGCCTCTGTCACTCGAGTGAGACACCCCTCTGCTCACAGCCGCAGTGAGCACCCTGCCCGCCCCAGGGGCCGCCCGTAGAGGGAAGCAGCTCACAGCACTTGCTGTCCTGACACATCCACAGTGCCAGCCTTCGGGAGGTGCCCCTGTCCCAGGAAACAGCTCTGCTGGAGAAGCCGGTGGGAGCCCGCGGGGCAGGAGCAGACACGGACCCACGGCAGCAGCAAAGCGATCCCTTGCATACAGAGGTGACTGCTTTTACTGATGACATGCAAGTACACTGAACTTGGATTTCACACCAAGGCCTGTGCTCCAAGTTTCCTGGCTCCCATTCCACTTGCTTCCTCTCCTTGCACTATTTCTAGAGGAGCCCTGTGGGGGGATTTTCATTACACATTGTGCCTCCTCTCACAGAACTCTGCAGGCGAACACACGACAGAGGCACCAGGGATGGGCAGAACAGGAGGCACGAGAAAACGTGGAATAGAGCCCTGCCCTGCCACTGTGTGACTAGCACAGGGAATTAAGACAACTTCCTTCTGTGTAATCCTTTAGGCAACATTAGAAAGTGTTTCTCGGTTCTTGAACCAAGATGAACAAAGGAATTTCAGTGGTAGGGAGAGTGATACAGGAAGATATCCTGAGCTGCAGTGCTCTGGGACTGCAGCCTTGCTCTGCTGCGTGTTTGGCCACAGCCAGCACTTTCCTCTGGCTCACCTGCACAAGGCAAGCTCCTCAGTGTGGCTCGAGCTCCAAGATTTGCTCTGCGCCTGCCAAGGCAGTCCCTGCACACAGCTGCCAGGTTAACCCTGCTTGGGCTGATGTGCCAGATACTGAAATAATACTTTTTTAAAAAGAGTTCATAAAACTCTATCTTTCCATTGCAGTTGGCTCTGTCACTCCTGCTACATTTCAGGAACAGACAACAGTAGCAACTTAAATGCACTGACAAGACAAGGTCCTGCTAGTAATGGGGAAGGTCAGAGATAGCATGAGCAGTGATAATCCACCCCGCAAAGCTCCCTGGCACAGAAGCAGCAGGATCAGCAGATCAGATGATCCAGGCAGGTAAACATTTTCACATACAACTATTTTGTCGAGATTAAGTTAAAATGTTTTTCCTACCTGCTGTAATTCTCAAGGCACCAATTTTTGATGTTTACTGGATAACTGGCAAAGTGGAACAAGTTACAGGAGTAAAATCCACACTGTAACTGGAAAAATGTACAGTTTGCAAGCGTACATCTGCCACGTGGGCTCCATTACCCACATGGAAATAGCCATTAACTGGCTGGTTTCACCTTAAAAAGTTGAAAAGCTAAAAGAGGAGGAGAAACCTTCACAGTTTGCTATGATCCCCAACTACACAGACCACATGCAATGCTTTCCTGGAAAGACAAAAGCAAAAGAAAGAAAATTATTGCAAATTATCCTTAATTTTCTTTTCACATAATTTCTGTCAAATATTCCAAAATGTTTTCAGAAGCATCTTCTCTTAACTAGATGGAGACACACATGAAGTTCAGATAACTGACTTTGGCAAGCATCTAATTTTTGCCTTAGCACTATGTTCCTACCTAAAGGGGAAGCAGTGTACAATTCACCAAATTTTAAAACCAAATTTGGAAGCCACTTGAGAGCTAAGATGGACAAGAATGACTTTCAAGAGATCAAACAGCAGTTTTCAGAATAGGAAAGACAGAGGTTTTTTTTACAAAAAAAAAAACCCACAACAAAACAAAAATATCAAAGAGCAATTTTATTTATCTTATTTGGCACAAAACTTACAAGAACTGTTTTGTTCCCTTCTTAAATTTTAGTACAACTAGCAAGGAAAAAAAAAGGCATACTAATACATTTAATGAGCTGTACAGCAAGTGACATGTGGAAGGAGGCACCAGAAAGATCTACCAAAAATCAAAGTGCATGAAAAATACCTACTCTGAGTGCCTCATGGTATTGTATTAAGGCACCACTCCTTTAGAAGTTTTACTGAATACATCAAGAGTGCAACTTCTTGGTTTGGAATGTGAGAGTCCTTCAGCCTGTACCAGAACCGGATACTGCAACCTCTGAATGGAACAACGTTTCTCCTTGTAGATGTTAAAGGCAGAGACCTCTTTGTGCCCAACACTGTCTCTCAGCCAGGCATGTCACTGTCACATGCTTTGAAAAAGCCAACACAGGTTATCAGAGTACCAGCACTTTACTTCAGAGTTTTAATCTGTAGTGTGCACCAGACCTATGCGTTCTTTACAATGGTTTTATAGAAAAAAAAAAGGTTGAACAGACATGGGACATACCAGTAAATACATTTAGATAGTTTTATCAAAAGAACATTTAAGGATTTTCTGGAGTATTTCTTAAAAAAAAAATCTGAATAGTGTTATAATCCAAAATAATTAAATACACTTTTCAACAGATTATTACAAAGCTTCCTTCAGGACTAGCAATCAAGTCTGACAAATTCCACAAGACTTCAGGAACTTTCAGTAAGGATGTAGAAAAAAGTCCATTATTAGAGATTTTCATAATTGGAAACATTTAATGCAAATCCTGTAACTGCAAATCTTGTATATACACACACTCACACACACTGAAACATCATTACAAGAGCCAAACAGATACCTTGGTCCATGTGGGTTCTGCACATCACTGCTCTGAAGTATGACAGAAGCTGCACCAGGTTTATTATTTCAGCACCTTCATTAAGAACTATTTGTTTAAGAATCAAACCACTTCAGTTACAGGTGCCACAGGCCAGATTCACACCAAGAGTAAATAGGTTCCAAATAACCCAAGAGAAGTTGCATCTGCTTCTTACCAGCTTTGACTTTGGTTTTTCTGCTCAGCTGGATCACCAGTCTCATTTACTTGCAGGAAGAAATTTAGTAAGAAATCAATGCCCGTATCAAAACTGAAGTGGGAACCAGTAAATGCAGAATATTGTTATCAAACCACTGTACAACACCTCTACTGTAGAGAGTTTCAAACATCTCAGGAGTTTGAGACTGCTTAACCTGAACTCTGGAAAAACATATTTCTCTATGGACATGCAAAGGCATTTAAATATGAACTCTAGGCATTACAATATTTCATTTTTTGTCCTCTTATGGTGTAGACCTCGTGAACACAACTGTGTGCCCCATTATAAAACCAAAGCACCCTTGAGCATTAAAAATTCTAAACAGCAAGGGTTGGAAAGAAGGGCATCTGGAAGTGATCTACACATTACAGAGCATGGTGTTTCACAAGTCTCTGAACAGTTTAGTTCATACTTTCTGGGATAACTTTCCCAATACCTTTGTCCCATTACAGAGCTGTAGTTTTCAGTAACTCTTTTACCCCTGCATTATTTGCTACCACATATAAAACATGCCACAGAAGTGGCAGTCAGGGCTAAACATTTAACAACATGTCCTTTTCATCCTTTATTAACAATGACATTTATTTCATGATTTGTATGTATGTCATGTAGCAATATAACATTGGTGTTATACACTGTGCTTCCATTCTCTGGCACTTGGAGGAGGAATCCATTTCCAGGTAGTCACATCTTGCTGAAGCACTCCTTTGCATTTGTCCAAACCTGAATTCCCTTTTAAAAGAACAGTTAAAAATCAATAGGTGGGAATATACTCTATTTGCAAACCTCATCCACAACCTTCTTCAACAGAAGACTCTACAAAGAAGTCCCATAGAACTCCACAGAAGAAGGCAGAGACCACACTGAAATTGTACCAGACTGTCTATTTTATATCTATATCCATCTCAGCATTAACATGACACTGAGTTCAAGCAGGATGGAGTATGGGGGAGGTTTTATGGTAGTGATTTCCAATCTTCTGTGACTTCCACGTTCCCAGTTACTGACAATCTGCATCTGCCCCCCTGCTGACAGGCCAAATACACCAGGCCAGCCTTTCCCAAGCCACACATACCTTTTTGCACATGCTAATCTGCATAACAGCATAGCTTATAAGTGCCTCCTTCAAATCATGATTCTTCTGCTCTTTAAACCGTTCAATGTCAGCCCAGGCACTTTTCACAAAGTCTCTGAAATTTAAAGCAATGATTTCTGTTAGTAAGTGTTCCACCCTCAGCTCTGGACACTCAGCAGAGAAGCTGGGTATGAGAGGGTGCTCCATCTTTCAGTCAGTAAATCAAGTCCTGCAAACATTATGCATCCCTCAGTGTCCTCATTTTATAACTAGCACCACTGCCTAATTCTCCACCTTCTTTTTAAGGTTTTTAACCTAGAGTTTCACAGGACATATTAGGATCTTTGGTTTGATGGTTTTTTTCCCAGGAAGCATCACTGCCATAGAACCAGCATAAGTCAGAATATACTTTTTTCCTTCAGATTCTGTTGGGGCAACTAATTATCTATATGCCAACATTCAGCACACAACACTGCATGTTTCTTTTTCAATTGTCAAGTCAGAATCTTCATCTCTTCAGTGTGAAAATTCACTTGTTTGTCAGTCAGGATGTGAGACAGTCAAGTACAATAAACATTTAAAATACAAATTTAACTTGGACAATTCACTTCAGAAATTAATTTCGTTGGTTTGGTGATGTGCAGTCAGGTCTCCTTAACTAAAATGGAGGAATGTATCTCTAATTCATAGTTTCATTTGTGCTGGACCAGCATTCACTTGAAAATTGCTTCCAGAGCTACAAAAGCACATCTTCAATACATCTGCCAAAATTATTAAGATATTGCATTTACTGAGTGTCTTGTTGTTTTGAACTATTCATGAACTGGGCTTATCTTTCCAGCTGTAATGCTAACATACCAAGAGATACCACATTTACCCCTTGTGTTATATGACAGACATGCTTTGACAAAATCCCATTGCTTTAAGAACATTAGTTCCCATTTTTCATTTTTGCATACCTGAAGAAAATTTCATTAGAGCACCAAGAGGCAGCTACTAAACACAACTCCCCAGACCTTCCAATCTCTTTCACACAGAGTAAAGTGTCCCCCATATAAGAAGTTGCAGAATATGGGCTCAGCACCCTTACACATAAACCAAACTAAATACTGTATTTGAAGCAAATCAGCCTTTGAGTCTCAGCCTATTCAGCTGCAGACCTCCAAGCCCACCTGCTAAATATATTACTAGTGGAACATAAAAGCATGCAAGTCAGCCATTAGAGTGGGCTCAGAAACTGGGAAAGTCATCAGGTTTTACATAAGCCATACACTCAGACCAGAAGCTAACTGCATGTACTGCACTTTATTTCACAACTTGCAGCTGACAGGAGCTTTTATAGACAGCTCATAAACACCAAGAATATATTAAAAACACTTATAAAATGCAAACACCTTCAAGAGCATCCAGTCAAGGACTTCTGCTGAGACAAGCCCTGTGTTTTCTTTGCAACAGTCAAGTCCTTTTACCTGCCCTCCAGATTTTTAGACTTCAGTTGCTCTTCTCCTTCCTGTATTTGCTCTTCTAGAACCTTTATCTTGGCTTCCCTCTGCTCAGGGGTTTCTTGCCCAAAGAGCTTGCTGGTCATCCCCTTCAGGGAGAAGGTTCTCACAGTCTACAAAAAACAAGGATACTCTAGGTATGGCATGTCCTGAGCACAGCCACAGGACACCAGGTGACTTTTATTGGCATTTGTGCTTAGTATTTGATTGGTTTTTTGCTTTAATTTCCATTTCATTGATAAGTAGCTCTGGTGACTCAGGTTAGACTAAGCAAAGTGGGGAGGAGGTAATTTGATGTTCAAACATTAAGGCTGACAAGGGTGAACTTTCAGAGCAGCCTTTCTAGTGAAGTAGGAAAGAAACTAAGAAAAACAAAAGCCATAAAGGCATTTCATAAAGAACATCAATAGATCCAAGAGCAACATAAAAAATTCTAAAACTGTCAGTTACCATTTTCAGATAATATTTTAGGTAATATTATAAACCATACAAAATGAATTAACACAACATATCAATAACATCCACTGTTCAAAAGACAAAGGAAGTTTTTAGAATTCCCAGCATTTTCATCTTTAGGATAGAGCTATCTCTAGAGTGTTATTCTGCTCCAGTCATATTTACTGCAACCCTTTACTTGCTCAGTATTCAATAAAATAAGTTTGGCACAAACAGTTCATGTCACCAAGAACCAAGTCACTTTAAACCTCACATGTCTCCAGCTCATGTGATACCACTTCTCAAAAGCAGCAGCCAGCATGCTGGTGCATTTAAATATCATTCTAAGTAACTTGGCTCAAGTAAAAAATAAATTCAGAAAGAGGCATCTTGGAGAAGAAAGTGGAAAAAGACTCACTCCTGTTGCCAGCTCCTCACACTGCTGTTTCTTAGATGTTAAGTCCTGTGCAGCCATTTCCAAATCATATTGCATTAGTTCATGCTTCCTGCAAACTGCCCTGAAAAGTAATGAAAGATCATCACAAAATACTTTGTTTTGCTACGTTTCCCTCCATTTACACTTTACAAATAGCATCATGTTTTGTTTGTTTTTGACAGGAAGCACCTCTAATTATTCATCTAGCCTAAATTCAACAGCCCTATCACAGACTGCATAACTCTACAAATGCCGTAGTTAAGCAAGCTTGGATCAAAGCATAAATAAAGTTCTTAGTACAACAGCATTCTGCTTCTCTTTACAGACTCATTCCAAGATACACTCAGCAATAAAAGCCCTACCACCTCCTTAAGAACACCACTGTAAAACAGTTTAATTCAAAATACATTACAGAAATATCACACCTTTGACAAAAGATACCTGGAGATGGTACTCGTCACAGCAGCAATCTATCAATCAATCGTAAAATTCATCACATTTACTTTCTTAAACAACCAAACAAGAAACTGCTTCTAGACTCATGCAGTGCCTTTCATCTGGAAAAGAGGAGTTTCCTCTGACCACCTGCAGTAACTCCCAGTCCTGTGTGGGCTGATGATGCTACATCCGTGCTCCACAGCCGGATGTTCATCTCCCAGGAGAGGCTACCAGTGCTCCAGGCTCCCACACAGCAGCCCTCGCACTCACCACCCCAACTCTCTGCTGGACCTCTCCAAGAGGTTCAGAGCCAACCCTTGCAAAGCACAACAGCTTCAGGCACAGCCTTGCAGCATAAAGCAATTTGCTTTTGTGTCCATGCTTGTTACGGGTGACTGACAAAGACTAATGTAAAACAAAAAAAAAGGTTGGTATTTAAATGCAAAATATTGCAGCAGATGGAAGTTATACTGTGCACTTTGAAAGTTCCTGGAACTTACAATGGCTGTAGCAGCTCTCTTAGGCCTATCTCATTTGAAAGCTAGAGCTTTCAGCACATTGGGGCACTACTACACCAAAAGCCAAGGAAACAGCGGAACCAGAGGAATAAACAGCATTTTCTTCCATACCATTCAGATTTAAAGTACAAGCAAGCACAATAAGAAACATGAACATGGAGACCTCACAACTGCAATTTCCCCTTCTTAGAGAACACAAGATACTAGACTAAATTAAACATCAACATCACATTAGAGAAACCAACTACAGCTTCCTTTGAGCTCTAGACTGCTGTGCATACCGCAGTGCTTCTGCATAGAAGAGATATTCCTTCAGCTGATCAGCATAGTGCTCCTCTTCTTCCAGTATGTCATCAATAGAAGCTGCATATCTAGTGAAAAACAGCCACAGTTAAATGTAAAGCTGATTAGCTTAACCTTTAAGGATACACATCCAGTAACAAGGGAGAATATCTTTTTGACAGAAACACCCATGACAAACAGCAAAGAGCACTTCCAAAAAGGGTTTTTCCTTTGTTTTTAATTAAACTCTGAATCAGCTAATGTCAACAATGCCGTGGGCCTGCTTTTTTGGTTGTTACTATAATGAATCTTTTGACAAGTACAAAACCTATCATAAGTCTCCTGCTGAAGATGAGAGTTTTTCTTACAGGAAAAAAACCCCAATTTATTCCTTTTCTTCAGCAGACGGTCAAAAGGAGCAGCAAGCTAAAAAAAAAAACCAGATATGGTGCAAAAGAAATCCTTCAAGGCTTAAAGCATTAAGAGCCAGGAATGTGAACATCACACCTGAAAAGCAGAGGCTGCTTTCATGGCTTGCTATTCAGCTTGAGTACAAGACAACTCACAGGAGTGCCCTGAACACCGCAACATTAAGTCCCTTCAGCTCCTTCAAAGTCTAGAGCTTTGATTGCTGTGTAAGTTAGGCATATTAATTCACAGCAAGAGCAAATTTAACCCTCCTTTTAGGAAGAAATCTGAAGTACAAGGGCTTGGACCAAATCTGCAGCTCTTGCATTCAGTAAGAGTTTTGTTATTTAGGCTGACGTTTCCTACAAATGGCAAAAAGCACTTTTATTTTTCTAGTTGATACTGCTTATTTGACAGTATTTAGTGTGTTCTTGCTAACCAAGGTGACTGTCTTGGACAGATTTGCAGGGACAGGCCTCCAGCTAAGAGGTAACTGCACATCCCACTTGGCACAACCACAGAAATCAGATTCCTCTGTAGCCTGGCACTCAGGGCATGTGCCACTGGAGATAACCAGGATGAATGAGATCCCACACAAATACCTTCACCTATTCTGCTAACTCAGTCTGGATTCTCAGCTATTTGGCAATCTCTCACACATCTGCAGGCTCTCTGAAGTGAGCATACGTCCATTTTTCTCTGGCAACCAGCACAATGTGACCCAAATGCTAATTACAGCACCCCTTGGCTTCCAAGATTTTGCAAAATCTTTGTATTTTTCCTTTTCTGCCTATGCCTCTCCAGTAATTGGCTGTGTGGAAGAAGTGGTAGAGTCTCAAGCTGAAAGGGAATCAGTAACATGAAGTTTGGGAAGTTTGCAAGTATGATGAGTTGTTTTGATGCTCTGTGAAATCAAAGACATGGTACATCCAGGAAAAGCCCCACCAAGGCTCTTGGTGATGAATAAATATAACATATGAAGTGGTCAGCAACAGCAGACCAGTTTAAGTAGAAGGGATTAAAGAACAGGGAGAAGAATAATTCATATTATGAGTCAGAACAAGGAATAAGTCAAAACTGTTGAAAAATACACTTGTTCTGAAAAAATCCTGCAGCCTCACAGGTCATAAATGGCTTACCCTATTTTAAGTTCTGCAGTGCAATAATTTTAGTAGAGTGGTTAGATTTCTCAGGGCAGCAGATGGACCACATTTCATTTTCAAGTGAGATCTAAGTTTAGAGCAGTGCTAGAGCTCATCTGTGGCAGATCAACTCTCAGAGAAGAACCTCAAAAACAAACAACCAAAAAATCTCACCAAACAAAACCCTACCTTGCCTAGACAGGTTTTTATAATGAGCTTGATTTGGGGGGGAAAAAAATGTAATAAGACAAGCTACATTTCTGACTGTCTAAACTTAGACAAACTAGAGAAAGTGTTAAGGAGAAACACTGCAGTAAGCTCTAAAGGTACCTGACAGTCTCACTCTTTGCATAAGTCAACTAAACCCTTGTTTTAGTTTAGACTGGTTCAATATATAATGACAGTCAAATTGATACAGAGATAAAGGGTCACTCATTAATGGAATAAAGGACAGAAAGTCTGGCATTTTTTTCTTTCATCTTTTAAATGTTAGTTATAGCCATTCACTCCAACTTTCTCAGCATACTCTGTCACTTTAGCAAGCCTCATCTTGTAACAAAGCACACACCCAGAGAAGCTTTGAGGTGTCTTCTCCAAACTTTTAGCAGTTATAGATCATACTAACCATTAACAACTCAAAGGCTTAAATAAACATCCAGTAAAGACTATAGCATATGGGGAAGATAGACAATAATTAAATTAGGTTTGAAATTTAACATCTCTATTAGGCAACCTTCTAGAAGTAGCATTTTGTTGCAATAAATTCCTGCCTGATGTTATGGGAATGGTAACTGAACTGATAAGTTATACTTTAAAGAGATCACAGATAGGAACCTTACTGCTAGGAGACTACATGGGTCACTGAATGAGTTCCTGAACTTCACAACTGCTGCTTCTTGCTTGATTGTCATCACTAAGGGATTACTGTTATACAAGGGTGCCAGAGTAGAGGAGATGACAGACAAAGAAAGCTACCTCAGACTTCATGCAGTGAGTAAAATCACCCAGAATAGCAGTTACCCACAGCCATTACTCTGGATCTTTAGCCCTGTGTTACAGAGAGAAATAATAAATATTATGGACACGTGAGAGGGTTTAGCCTCCTGACTGAGAAGTGAGACAAGCTTCTTTTAATTGGTTTAGATACATCACACCAAAATGTCAAACACTGAAAACCTATGTGTGATACCTTAACTCCACTATATAATACCAAGTTTTCACAATCTCTTCAATTCCTGCCTACCACAGTAGGTGCTGAACATTGTATTCCACCCCTACTTCAATTATTTTTCTTCTGAAAGCAGAATGCATTCTCCATTGCTTTATTCTCACCAGAGCCTTCTGCTTTGAAAATATTACAGCTTTTCTTGTATGGAAACCACCCCATTAGAAAAAACACAGAATTGTGAATAAATTATTCAGAAGTGGTCCAATTATGAAATACTTGATAAAAACAATTACTCTAAAGAAGCTGAGGGCATGGCTCTTCAAACCTTTCCACTTGGCAAGGCCAGTCACAATTAACCTGTTAACTTGACACCACCAATAACAATCAGGCAGTAGTACATATGTAAATCTGCCCTATAAACTAAACCTGGGAACTTTATTTCCACAGGAATTACCCTTTATTGGTAAAAATATTTCATGAGGTGTCAAACACCTCCCATCTCTTGCTGGAGTTGTTACTTATCTGGTCTGTGGGATTACAGAAGAGGAATCTGAGTTGTAAGAAATGCTGTTTCACTTCCTGTATGTGACTACCTGAAAGCAGAAGCCATGAGCTTAGAATACCACTCCTGTGAGCACTCCCAAGTGCTAGACTCTTATTTTGAAGGCTGTGCTTCACATACTCTGCCAAATGACTCTAAAGATGCAAAGACAGAGGATTCTTTACTTTACTATATCCAGTCAGTGTTTGTTTCAAGAATCCACTGGAGTTTTGGTGCCGATTAATTAAATTTCTTAACTCCCTGTAATTAAGTCCAAATCTGTGTACCATCTACTGCATGGTACAGAATGCTGCTATCAAAACCAAATGCATCTCATCAGCTCTGTAGTACATTAAAGTTGTATTCCACCACTTTCTGGCATAGTAGCTTAAAAGAAAAACTGGAAGGATTCCAAACACTTCTACGATTTCAAAATAATAATAAAAAAAGAAACCCCTCTGGTTCTCCTGAGGCTTTTTGAGCTACTTAATACAGTATATGGATGCTAAAACTGTGCCTGCATCCAAGGCACAGAAACACTGTATACCTAAAAACAACGCACCCCCAACTTTCTTGGTACTCATATGTACTTTGGGATTGAGGGAAAAGAGAGGAAAGAGAGAGAGCTCCACATCTGGCTTACATCAAACTATCAGATATTCAGTCAGTACTTACACATCCATGTGGTGGCCAGCACTCTGCAACCCATCCCCCATCTCCTTCTCTATTGCACTCCACTCACTGTAGGAAAAACAAACGAGAAACAACATCACACATGAAGGGTAAGGGAAGTTAATAAGCTGCATCCTGTATATAGTTTCTTTCCAGGTGACACCTGAATGAAAACTGCCTCCAAGTTAGACTTGGTCAAACTGGTTTTTTTTCCTTAAGAAACAGCACTGACAGCGTGACAAGGCCATTTATGGCACTCTGTAAAACAACTGTCCCTAAACTCATCCTCACAAATATAGTTAGTTTGGGATGGGTTTTTTGCATAACCTTGTTTAAATAGCTTAAACTCAATTTAAAACAAAAATCAAACAAACAAAACCAAACAATTTATTTAATATAAATGGGACAAGGGACAATGACAACGGTGAACTTCCTGAAATACATTTTGAGCTCACCAAGAATATACTAAGCTTTCCAGACTTACAGGATAGAAGATAGAAGCCGCTCATTCCAAAAACCAAAGGGTGGGATTTGACTTCTGTAAGCATTTTACTTCTCCTGAAACTATTTGATATATGTAGCTTTATGTTTTCATAATAGACTCCTCTTTAGTTCAAGTCATAAAAAAAACCCTCCAACTTGTAATTGTCTCAACTACCTATTTACATCAGAGATATTATTTTGATAAAGGAAGAAACAAAGCTACAAAAAAGATAGCAAGAGACTTGTTCTGGACATCCTGGTATGTACTCTGCCATTTTAATTGTGTTCTCAGCTTTGAAAAACCTTATGAGAGTTCTTAGTTACAAGCACTACACCCATAACTGTTTTTACAAGGAAAAAAGAGGTTTTCTTTATATTTCGCATAATGTATGCGTAATGCATCTATTCTATCCTTCACTTTTTCACAAACATTCCACTCTGCTGATGTTGATATTTGTTTGTCTTTGTGTTATTACAGAACTACACCTAATTTCATTTTAAAACCCCCAATGAGAAAGACATCTGCAATCCATTAACCCAGAGAATTAAATTTAGCACTTGAACAGTGTGTAGAAGCAGGAGGTTTCCCTGAACCAGAAGTTTAGATTCTTGAATTCTCCAGTGAGATGGAAAACTTGATCATGCAATTCCCTCATATAAATCAAAAAAAAAACGATTGGCAAATTCACTTCTAAAAGCTACTAAAATTGGATAGATATAATTGTTGATTTTTATCCTTTAAAAGAACATAGAAGCTTTTTCAGAGACAACTGCATGAAAAATAGTGAGTTACTTTCTGAAGAAACAAAATGCCAACGCAGCAGCAGAAGGCCCCAAGGTTTGGTACACAAAGCAAAAAGCTTTGGTCTTCCACTAGAGACTAAGCTCAGCAGATCCACAGAGCTCTGCATGCAGCACAGAAATCTCATTAGCACTGCAATACAGAGTTTTTCAAGATAGACAATAAAATGTTTCGGATATACTTTTCAAAAGCATAACAACACAACCAAGAAATTCCCTTTTCTCTCTCTCCATAACTATGTATATGTTTAAAACTGGATGAACTCTTACCTGAATACTCTTCCATAGTTGCCATGGACTTTATAGACACCATAAAGCCGGTCTGCTACCCTCTAAAACATTTTAGAGACAGGTTTTGGTCATCAACATTAAGTGCAATTGCTTTGTGAAAACCCACATACATACCCCAAGCTAAAGCCCTAATATTCTTACACAGGTAAACGAGATTAGACCTAAATCTAACATAAGCCACTACTGGAAAAAAAAAAATCCAAAAAAAACAACAGCCTTGAGTCCTGGAAGACTGAAGTCACAATCAAGACTATGTTGAAAAGTAGCATTTCAAATCTATCTTTGGAACTGCACGTTGATAGGATATGTCTGTGGAGACCATAATCAAGTTCCCTTCAGTTTTTGATAACCAAATATATGGCATTCTTTAGCCAAACAATGCCAAATTTATGCACAGGCTTGTTTATTTAATTTATAGATGGCAAGTCAGAAGTCCCTTTTGACATCAATACTGTAGGGAAGCCTTCAGGAAAATTCTAACAAGTGACTTGATTTTTCCACCCAGCTGAGTGAACTGAGGGAAAGGAAATGAGCTATCCATTGCAGAACTCATTGCTTGAGCTAGAGGTCATTTCAGCTCTTTGGAGTGCCAGTTCCTGCTGCAGCCAGCACTACAATGCTGGCAAAACCTCAGAAGAAAAGACACGTGTACACTCTGAAGTGTGAGTTGTAATCCAGATAATGCCCTTGGAATCGTGATGTACCAATGAATGAGAGTGACATTCTGCAAGAGCTACCATTGTTATTATTATGTCTGTCATGGCAGTAGTAAAAAAGAAACATAAACAAATCGCCCAACAGATCTCACACACACAACCCTGAGAAAACAGGATTGTCTGTAGAACACCACTCTTGAGAGTGGTTAATTCTCTCAAGAACCTGAGTTTAGCACAGCAATCCATTACTGTTCTCTCTACTGCACAGGTCCATTGAAAATTAAATCCCTGTTGAACACACTAAAAAGAAGTATCACGCTCTCATTATTTGAACTGTAATTTCCTTTTTTCTTTTTGTGTCTTTAAAAAAATAACAACCTTCCACTCTCAACCCGTAGAGTATCTTAATGCATTACATAATTGTTGTCATCATTAGAAAGACTATTATTCATTGCAGATCAATGAACGAGCCAAAAAAAGAAAACACATACTGGGAAGCAGAAAGGATTCATACTACAAGCTCAGGAAAACAATGTATTTTATGTCTGACCAGAAAACTGTGTTTCGAGGCCCTTAACAAACCAAACATCCAGCAAAAGCAACTTGTCTACTGAGCAGAGAGAAGCAGACACCTTGATCCTCTTTAAAACACCCCCCTGCAATACGTGACCATCACAGGACAGGGCAGATTAGCAACAGGCGCTGTCAAACCCAGCCAGAATCTGGAACTCCTTCCCCCTCCCAAATCTGCACAAAGTCAGTGCCCTCACCTCTTGCTGTCTCCTGCTCCACGCTCTGGAGACAGACTCCCTCAGGCAAAACTGCCCTTATTCTAGAACACATATACCACTTCTCTTGACTAAACAAGAAATACTGCCTTACAAATAAATCATTCTATTTGTCACGACACACATGGGAAATACTTACAGCTCTGACTCGCAGAAGGTGTGATATGACAGACTGCAGTTCATCGCTGTAGTGTTTTAGCTCAGTGAATCTCCTGGGAGCAGGAAACAGATAGTACATCATTAGCCATCATGAAAGCAAGCTTTCACAGCATGCACAATAGAGCCACAACCCTGCAGCCAGCACCACGGAGCCTGGATTGTGTTGGAGTGGAATTAGCTGAAGACTCCTAAAGAAGTGACTGCTGAGTTTAATTTCCCTAAAGCGAACAAACATCCCGACACTTTCATGACTGCTGGTTTTTTTTAATTCAAATGTTGAAGGCTCAGATAGAATTAAGAGATAAAATTTTATGAAATAAGAGTAGTTAGCCGAAGTTATTATATCACTGTTTTGTTGTTAGGAGTTTTTTATGGGATTTATAAAAGTAAGGGTTAGTGAATAGGAAAGCTTTAAACAAACACAAAGCCAAAATCTGCTGAAGCATATTTCTCAATAAAAGCACGTTTACATTTCTAACCTGACAAAGATACTTTACTTTCAAGCTGCCTCTATCCAGTTTTGGGCACAGCTTTTCAGCAGTTCAAGGAAGCATTCACCACTACATTTCCCCTAAGGCCAATCTGTACAGTAACTGTAACATATGAAATCCTATTGAGATTGTACCTGCACAGGAGCCACGTATGGCTGAAGGCCATCAAATCACTACATGTCCACAAGGTACCAGACAGGGAAGCCACTGCAAGTGACATGTGCACGCTGCTGGCTTGTCACTTCTGGAGAAGTGGCATTTTATCAGCCAGCCCAGTCAGACTTCAGAGGCAATTCAAGCTGATACCTTTAGCTCTTGCTAATAACAATGGTGAATCGTTTGCCACAGCTTTGCTAGTGACAGGTAACCAATTAAACCACAGCAGCAGCCTCTTGTGTGCACATAAAGCCTCCCTACTACACACAAGTCTAGCTCATGACCTACTTTGGTACACAGGAATGTATTTATTTCATTCATATGGGAAGCCAGAAACAGCTTTACCTAAACTACTAAACAATGATCTGAAAATAAACACAGAAGAATACAACTAGAATTAAGGAATGGGAGACTGAGATTAGTGTTCCAGGTTGGTGTTCAAGAATAAAAAACCTTCAACCCTCCTGCCACCACAGGCACACAGTCAGGCTTTGTATTTCAGAATAGCTTGTACCCAAGAGGTCTTACTGAAATGAGTCGGGTCACTTGTTTTGGGTGACCAAGTATGAAATTCCAGGGTTTTTCATTTAATACCTCTTCCTCCCCTGCCAGAAAGACTTCCCCTAAAATATTCCCATCTTCCCATTCAGGAAGCAAAAGCTTTATTATGACTTCTTATATTTTTGATTTCCAAGAAGCATTTTTTATAGTATTATGACACACACAGGGTTAAAGTACATAAAAAGATTTAAAAGTTAGCAGAGAAACTGTATGGGGAAAAAGAAATGTAGTCACTGATCTGCACAGTGGGATTTGGAGAGCAATCTTTTCAGTTTACACTTTATAAAATATGCACCAGGGCTGCATGTCAGACAGCTGCAGACACGTATAGTGAAGATATTTGAAATAATTGAACTAAAAACAAAAGATTAAAAAGCATGCCTGAAGCTCAGGAAGACTCCCCTTTCCACTCCAGAAATTTATAATGGAAAGTCTTATTTGTCCTGTTTTGCCACAAGAAATCTTTTAGGAATGCTGTACTCCCTTAAGGCAAGAGTCAGGAACCTAGGAGAACTTTCAGTATCCTGGCCTCCAGCAGCAATACATCTTCTCTCAGACCAATTCTTCCTCAATTAAAAGAATAATTTTTAAAAATTACTACTTCAAAAACAAGCTGTCTTCTATTGTGTCTCACAAAAGCTAAACCAATGTGCTCCTGGGTTTTTTCCCAATCTTCTGTGAAGGTTGAAAATTTTAGAGATATAATTTTCAGGAAAAACTGTTTTTAAGAGACCAGTGGCATTGCAGATCAAAAGTTTATTTCTGAAGTATTTGCTTAAGTCCTACTCATTGCTCATGTAAAAAAAAAAAAAGTTACATAATTATAAAGTAATTTCCAAACAGAGCACAGTGAGGCATGCAAAGGGATGTTTACTTTCCAGTGTATCCTAACAGTAGAAGTGTGAAACAAGACATAGTTTTAGCACTCGCTGACTGAGGCTTTTTAAACTAGCACTTTTCACTTGGTTTTATTGGTTCTGCAACATTAAATAGTCTAGATACTTAACTAGCTATGAAATAAAACTTGAGACACAAATGAAGAACTGATTGGGACACATTGGTGTGGGAACACGAGCAGGTCTCTCAAAAATATCTTTTATGATACGGGCAAAGAAAAAAAATTCTTTTACAGTAGACAGCATTTCAGTGTAAGTTATTTACTTTGTGCATTTTACTCAGCAGTAATCCTCCCTACATCAGGGCAGGCAATGCATTGTTCTGTTTTGTGAAGAGAGCTACTACAAGAACAGAACTGTTCACTAAAAAACAAGCCACTTGTCTGAATAACTAGACCAAAAAAAAAAAACCAAAACAAAAACAAAACAAACCAAACCACCACCAAACAACAGAGAGCTACTTAAAAAAAAAAGAAAAAAAGCCTGCCTTAGGAAAGGCTTTAGTATTTTCTAAAGAAATCTTCCACCAAAACCCAAAAGCTATGGTTTTGATTACAGCCCAGAAAGAGAAAGAAAGGATGAGGTCAAATCAGAGAGGTCTGGAGCAGATACAAATTTATCTCTGAGTACCAGAATACCATCTTTTTATCACCATTTAATTCCACCATTGAAACTATAAATTGCTTCCCACAGGAGAAGGTTTAGTTTGCAGTCTACTTTTGACTTCAAAGAGCAGCCTTGTTTCAGCAGCATGAAACTCCTCATGCTGCCAAGCTGACGGGTGCAGCTCCATGGCAATCCTGACTGGGAGCTGCAGCCATTCCTCACCTGAACCTCTCCTGGCCCAGGAGCCTGAAAGCCTACACTCCACACAGCAGTCACACCTTTTGTTTCAGCAAGGTGAGCTTGCTGAACCACTTCACCAGCCAGCCACACAAAAGCACCAAAGGTAAAGCAGAGGGGCCAGGCATCACATTGCAGGCAGCTCAAGCTCCAGTGTGCTGGGCACAGCAAGGCACTGTGCCTCCTGTTAGAGCCACACATTCTACAGCAAAAGGCAAACCAACAACAACAACTTCTGCTCATCAGTTATTTATTAAACAATTTGTATCCCCCAGTGCAATTTGCAAGTTACCTAGCTGGCAGAATACAACAGAAAACATGTGCTATCTCTCAAGTGCTGTGAAGGCTCTACCAAGGCACACACACTCAAGGACTGTTTTTGTCACAAGGCCTTTCCTCATGTTTTCCTTGTATTAACCCTTTCCCTGCTTTTTAACAAGCTACTTCTCACAACAGCTTTGCTTTCTGAAACACTGTTACCTCAAAAGATAACAAGGATGCTCCTTAAACAGTCTTGCCCACCTGTGCCTACAGTCAGACTTCCAGCAGTGTACCTGCTGTGAGAGCAGGCAAAGATAACTCCTACTGGCCACAGAGGAAGATGAATGAGGATGAAGCATTCAAACAAGGAACCATTTTCACCTGCAGATACAGAGAATTGCTGTCTTCCAATCTCATTCATGAACGTTATCCTTTATATTAAACCCTGGCTAAAAGCCTCCTGGCTGCCACAGAAGGCCCTAAAAGCAAGCACAATAAAAAAGGAGAGACTGGACCAATTCACAGGCTACGTCTAAGAAGAGGTTCAGAAGGGTATGTACCCTCTAACATCCTTGACACAATTCCCACAGGTTCCATGGAACAACACCAGAAAGCAGTCAGGCACAGGGGCTGTCCCCAGGGAGCCTCTCCTGGTGCCACTGCTGGGCACCCAGAAGGACACTTGGCACCAGTCTCCATTGCCTGTGGATGGCAAACAGCAACATCTCTTGGCCCCATCGCTGCACACTCAGGCTTCTAAACTACTGCCAAAGTAGAAACTCCCATTTTACTACCTTCCTGCATCACCAAAGGTGTGATGAACCTCCCACTAGATACACTGACAAATCTGAGCAGTTTTTCCATCCAGCAGATTGCTCTAGTGTATGTTCCAGAGCTCTGCAGACTGCAACAGAGCTGAACTGACCTCTGGACTTCCAAAAGCATCTGTGAAAATTGGCAGCTTGGAGAGAACTATGAACTGCAACACCAGGGTGTGTGCTTCCAGAGCTGTACACTAGCACACTTTTGGAAAGACCTACTATCAATCTGTACTCTGTTCATGCTTGGAAAGATTTCTTGAAAACAAGTATTAAGAGGTTCTTTTTTGGAGTCTGGTTTTGAGGTTTTTTTGCCCCTTTGTTTTAGTCTAGCTAAAATGAAATACTCATTTTACATAAAGTGATGGAATTTTTCTGAATGCTTCCTGCTTCTGGAGGCAGGATTTATCAAATCTTTTCACACTACCTCTTTTCTGGGCTTCTGTTAAGATTTGAAATGTAGAAAGATAATTTTTCTTTTCTGAATTTATACTAAAGAGATAGAATATTCTGTCCCCTGAAGTTATAGTTGTAACTAAAAAAAGCAAAGGGAGGGAAGAAGGATGTGGAATCTTACTTGTCTGGGTTTTTCACTCTGAATGTTGCATTAAGAGCTTTTAATCTGGAATCTGCCTGAAAAAGGGGAAAAAAAGCTTTGTTAATTTAATGCAATTAAATTTCAGTGACAAAAAAATCTCAGCCTTCTGGCAGCACCATTAGAAAAACGTCCTGCCTTTAATGGCATATTTAAATCATCAAACATTGAACAAGTTGACACCAGCTGCCCTGAATGTCAGATATTTTTATTAAAAAGTCAAAAAACTACGCTATTTTTGTGAATATGATGTAAACAGTAACCACTAAAATAAAGCTGGTATAATCTAAATCCCACAAAAATAGTCCCTTCTTAAAATGCTGCACAAATCATGGAGTTAAGATACACAACCTCACATTCTTTTTAGATGAAGCAATTAGGTAACTTAAGACCATATGGACAAGCTATTTTATATTTCTCAAACCAAATGAAACCAGTGGTAGAGTGACCTCTATATGCTCTTTATTACCAGGAACAGTTCCCCAGTGAAATCAAAATCTTATATATGTTGTTCTCTTACTTTTTATGACTTGCTTTACAGAAAATATGTAATTTGTATATCAGAATAGAGCCCTTTTTAATGCAATGTTCTTCTCTGTAGTAGAGCATATTTAAACCTCTACAGAATAAAATTCAATACCTAATTAAAAAGGTAATTGACTGCTTTAGTTTTTGAGATGTTGGTTTACCAATTACTGCAACAGTATTGAACGTTTCTAAGGGAGATGGAGGGGTTTTTTTCCAGTTTATTGAATACTAAACTATGCAATGAGAATTTACAGATGAGAGATCCCAGCCTTATCCATGAGGTCCATATCACTACAAGTCTTCATTCTACAAATGCATTTTACACACAGCTCACTCAGGGTTCATCTATACTAAAGAAAAATGCCAATTGTGGGTAAATGGCTGGAGTTTACTTTTGATCAAAACATCCTTCTCTTCAGTAAAAGGAAAATAAATCAGCACACCTTGCAAGGTGTATAGATTTCCTATAGTGCACTCCTTTAGCTAACAGGCTGGGCCACAGCTGCAAGCAGTAAGTTACTTCAGCAGTACTTGTTAGAGCTGGTATATGACAAAATATTTTGTGCCCTGTTACAGAAAACTCAGAGCTTGAGGAGCTGTTTTGAATTTATCAGCAAAGGGAACACAATGTCCTCCCAAAACAAGAACAGAGTCTGTCCTTCAGGGGCCCTGAAATAGCCTCTACAGATAAAACAGGCACAGTCTGAGACTGTTTCACCTCTCACTACATTTGGGCTAAGCAGAAGATACCCCATACATACCCTAGAGAAAAGGAGGCTCAGGGGAAACCTTATTGCTCTCCACAATTACCAGAAAGGAGGTGGTAGTGAGGTGGAGGTTGGTCTCTTCTTCCACACAAAAAGCAGTAGAACAAGAGGAACTGGCCTCAAGCTGCTTCAGAGGAAGTTCAGATTGGATGCTAGGAAAATTTCTTTACCAAAAGGATTGTCAAACATGGGCTCAGACTGCCCACAGAAGTGATGGAGTCACCATCCCTCGATGCGTTTAAAAGATATGTTGATGGGGCACTCAGGGACATGGTTTAGTGGTGGACTGGTGGCAGAGTCAGGTTAACTTCAGCTGTTCTTCCAATGACCAAACCACCAAAACAAAGGACAATCCACAAACCAAAAGGTAAGGGAACAAAACCATCCAGAGTAAGACTGACTGACACTGGCAGAAAGCAGGTTCATTGTCACCACTGCATGTGACATTTCTCTAAGAATATCTTGCAAAGGGAAGACAAGGCAGCATGGGGAAGCACGTCCCAGACAGCACAAGGAACACAAAATGCTGCAGGAGCTCCAAGTCCCAGCCTTTATGCTTATTCAGAGCACTTCTGAGGCTTGTGTATTCTTGGATCTCCACTGCCATACCCCAGCAAATCAATACACAAGCCAGTTACGTTTTGGGTTGTTCCCACACACCTGCAGGTACCCCTCACATATCCTCTAAGAGTACAAACATCACCTAGACACACTGACATTATCAGAGTCCTTCCCTCTGAGCAGCTATTTCCCAAAACTCTGTATTTATGCTGAAACAGCAGGCACCAAGGCCATCAGCCTGTTGGGGCAGCAGGCACATCCAACAGCTTTACACTTGGAAAGGACAACTTCCTAGCCTACAGCTACAGGGCAAGTTTCTGTCTTTTGTCACAGGCACATGTAGTGCTCTGAAGGAAGAGTTCAGCAGGTTCATACAAGCACTGCCAGGCAGGAAGCACGATCCTGACAATGTTCAACCATCTCAGTAGGGCTATTTCCTTTTTGCCAGTTGCAGCACAGTAACTCTCACACACCACTTCTGAGCATTTACACCAGAGTTAGGCTTCTAGAGAAACATCTGTCCAGTCTTAAAACTGATTTAAGAGTAACATGCACAAGTATTTTAAAGATGAACCACCCATCAAATGAGGTACAGCTGAGGAGTTTTCAGAGAGTTAATGTCTACTATGATCCTATAATCATTTATGTAAACTAAAGAGAGATAGGAATTTTCTCTTTCCTACAGGAAGGGTTAAAATCCCAAGTGACAAATCCCTTAAATTAAAAATCCCTTAAAAATTAAGTGGCGGAGTTGGGAAGGAGGAAAGGCATGATTTAATGATACAGCTGGCAGAATAAACAGTCTCCAACATCAACATTCAGCTATAGCATGCTACACTACATTAATACCTAATTTAAAGTTTAGTTAGAGAGTTCAAACCCTCTCAGACAAAAAAACACATCCTGCTTAAATGCAGCAGAGGCAGCAGAAACATAAACAAATGGTTCTAATTCCAGTCTAAAATATGCACTGAACAGAGGTTTTCCTTCCAGTGTAGTGCTTAATATTGAGATTTTATACTTCAGATGTAGAATAAAGGAGAGATTCTATTTACCAAGCTTTTGAAAAAGTTATTTTTCTGTCCTAAGGAAACTGGAACTATAAAAGGGAAAACATACACAATCAAATCTAGAGGGAAAACAAGGCTTGCTCATCTCTCATTTAATCTACAGTATGAGTTTTCTTCCATAAACATACCCTGCCAGTACAAACTTTCTGAACTCCTATGAGTGTATGCAGCTTCAGAGCCTTATATTGTTTGCATTATGAATACTAGTAGTATGCAAATCCAACTGTGATGGAAGAGAATTATTGCCAACCTAAGTTATCAGCAGTAAGTGTCAGTATCAAAGCCCCTTGGACACTGAGGATAAGAGCACCAGGGATTTTCTTTAGCTCTCACTATTTAGAATAATTCTTCATAATCCACCTAGTTTTCAGTTGTGATTTCGTAAGAGCAGATCACATTACAATGAAACAAAAAGCTCAGTATTTGTCCCCATATAGTAATTCTTCCAGACACAGCCCAGCAATCTATCAGCTTCTCAGATTCTTGACCTGTACAGACACATGACCTCAGATCATTTATTCCTGCGAGTCTTCCACCAGTTTACCCAGCCATGAACTCGCTGATGTCAATGGGGATAGTATTACTTCAAGACACATTCTGTTAAACAGTTAAGGGGCACCAAATCCATCTGTCTTAGTCCCTTTCACCAAGTGCTCCTTGCATAGAAGTCCTACAATTCAGACCTCTTTGTTTACCTTTTTTTGACACCGTGCACCTCCTACCAGACTAAATCTGACACCCACCTTTAAAAATGCTAAACTAAACAGAAAACACAAAAAACCACTGCTGTGGCCTCAAGTTCATTACTTTTAAAGCTTATAAGGATCATACTTCTACATGACCAGCAGAATTACATAGGCACATAACAAGCCTGCTAGAGAACTTAACTGCACTCCTACCTATCACATGCCAAGAACATCACTGGGTTTTGTAATAACAAGTATTCATAAAGCAATGCCTTTAACTCATTCTTACAGCAAACATCCTTTCATAAACAGCCTAAAACATGTTTGCTGGAATATGTCTGTGTCACAGTAATCATGAGACAAACAATTACAGTAATTACCTTCAACTGAAATCCAGTCTCATTCACCATTTCTTTCCATCCACCTTCCTAAAAATACAGAAGAATGTTCAGTTAGAGTGATTTAAGAATGCTGCAGCTTTTGCAAGTCCCTGTGACAGCCTGTATCAAAGGAGCTTCTCCAGCATGCCTGGCTTCTGCCTCAGTTAACCTCCTCATGTCTTTTCAAGGATCTGGTTTAAGAATAACCATTCATTATGTTGTGCTTACATACTATCTTCCCCCAGAAAACCTCTTCGCAGTTACCTTAATCTATCAGCTGGGAGCAGGAGCCACACTTTGTCTAAAGAAGAGTAGCTAATGCATTTTGTCTCTGAGATTACCAGCACCTCCAAGACTTTTGCAGCTCAAGGCAGAGAGCATACAGGTGACAGCAGTTTGCAGTGCACATGCCATCACCTGGCTCAGGGGTACTGGCCAGTTTCCCACTGTTTTCAGCTCCCATACATTGGTTCATCCATATACTGTACCATGGCAAACACAGCTGTTCAGTCCAGTATTAGGGAATCTCTCATCAAAGCACAGAAAAAAGAACTATCCAACATCTCCTAAAGCTGAAAGCTGCAGAATGCAATGCTTAAGCTGACAATTGGACCACAACTTTTGTGACAATGTATTGTAGCAGTTTTGGACCATGACACTTGAATGGATCATGATCCAAACCACAAGGCTAAAGAAAGCATGGGTATCCAAAGAGTGAATTGGAAGCCAGTGCTGTCCCTGCAGTCAGCAGTACAGCCCAGTAACTAGCTCAGCTTTAGCCCTATGGAAGAGCTCCCAACCAGCATGCACTAAGTTCCCAACAGGCTGATCCAAAAAGGTGGAAATTCTCTCTTAGCAGCCTTACAACTTGACTGGAAAAAAGTCATAAGGCAGGTTAGAAGGGCAACTGTACAACTGCAGGCTGCTCTCAAGAAGCTTTTAGCTGGACAAGCCTTTTCCACCTCAAGTTTATTCACATTGTCTGTCTTTCCCTCTGACACAAAACAAGTTATGGGTCAATAGAAAAGATCAAAAGGACATTATAATTAAACAATCACTAAATAATGTATTTAGAAGTAACTTTACAATACCTGCATTAAAAATGCATAAAAGATTTTGTCTAGGCAAAGAACAGGATGTGAAGCCACACGTAACAAGAAGTTTTCCAGACCAATTCTTCTTCTTTCCACAAAATCTGGATCCATATTATCTGCTGATAGCTTATGCCAAACAAAGTCAGCCTAGTTAAACAAAAGAGTGTCAACAGTAAATTAAAAAACAAACACAACAAAGCAAGCCACAGTTTCGGTTTCCTTACCCTTTTTTCTGGCAAAGGTGGAACAACAATATGTGGGTAGGTAACTGACAAATAATTCCTCAACAACTCAAATTCACTGTAACGTCGCCACAGGGACTCCACTGGGGCACATTGTCCCTCACTCTGGGACTCAACAGCTCTGAAAGATAAAGCAGCAAATTTGAACATTGATGAGCTATCACCCACTCCCTCAAAAACCATCAGTGCAATTAGACCAAAGGCCCCAAGAATGGCAGTGATTACTGCATGACTTGCCCATAACCTAAAGCAACATTAATTAATTTCATGTCTACATACTTAATTTAAAAATATTTCTAATTTCTGCCTGATAGCACTTGAATTTGCTAGGAACACAGGAAAAGTCAATGCACTTACACATCAAAAACAAACAGGTAGGTCACAATCAAGTAAAGAGACACATGTGGCTTAGTCCAAATCATTACAGAAATAGCCCTATTTCTCTTAGAACAGTGTTAGGTTCAAAGTCAGTAAAATTTCTTGAGTGCCTGAAGGATACAGAATATTGTAAGAAGAAATTTACTATTCAGTCAAAAGTCTTCAGAGGATAAAAAATGTCTTGCATACAACAGTTAGTACAGTTACAAATGTACCTTTAAAAATATTGAGATATTCTAAAGGATATTCTTAGAAAAAGAGCAAATTTCAAAGTACTACTCATTTTCTTTTTTTGTTCCAAGTGATACATTTTTATATTTAAGGACTAAAAATGTATCAAACAACTACAGCAAGCAGGTACAAAATTGGTGTGTCTGAAAAATTCCTCGAAGACTTAAAACCAACATGACCTAGCAAGGTAATAAAGGATTTTATGTTACTATAAAAGGAGAAATCATTAAATATTGTAAGATTGGAAAGTAATACAAATACCTAATGAGAAAAATCATTTTTCATACAAAACATTCAAAGCAACAGAAATACTTTGCAATATCATAAAATAAGCATTGGGTAGTAACACTTCCAGCAGTCAGCACATGCCAGAATAAATACAGAGAGAGAATTCACACTAGGCACTTAAGAGAAAACAGTGATGTCTATATCTATTTTATTCTTCATTTAAGTGACTAATTGGCACACAAAGCACTGGCATAAATCTACATGGAACTGACATGCATTAACTACATGGAGTATTGACTGTTGAGTTTGGGAGGGACCTCTGCACTTCTGTGATCCAACTCCCTTGCTCAAAGCAGCATGTTCTGAGCCACATCCACTTGGGTTTTGAGTATCTCCAAGGACTGAGACTCTACCACCACATTGAGCAACCCTCACAATAAAGAGGTTTTCTTACTTTAACACGGAATTTCCCATGTTTGAATTGGTGGGCACTGCCTTTTGTCCTCTCTCAGCATCACGGGAGGAGTTCTGACTCCATCTTCTTTACTTCCCTACCAGGTACTGATCCACAACTGCTAAAATCAGCTGTCTCTTGCACAGGCTGAACAATCCCATCTCTCCCTGCAGGTCAGACAATCCAAGCCCTTAATCATCCTCACAGTCCTTCACTGGACTTGCTTCAGTAAGTCCACATCCCTCTGGTGCTGGAGAACCCAGAACTGGGAACCATGAATTATGAACTACAAGTAGTTACTCATACAGTACTTAGTAGAAGAGAGTGCTACATTATTTTTTCCAGCAAAAGTCAGGCTTTACAGTCATGTTTCTTGAATTCATAAGAACTTTCTGAAGTTTTAAAACATATAAGTAGCACATAAATGACTGATAATTTTTCAAGCTACTCTTAACCTACAAAAACAGATTTCTAATGATCTTAATGAAAAACAAACAATCCCACTCCAAAGCAGCCCAAATTATCTGATATATTTAAATAAAATACAAGATGCCTCTATTTGTGAAGTCTCATTAGAGAAGAACAGTCTTGCTATATGCTTTGGTTAGTTACATCTTAAGGTGGAATAAGGTCATACAGAAGAATGCAAAAGATACTTTTTAAACTTAGTAAGGTGGAACAATTTTTATGTATCTACCCGTGCCTTGGGGAAAGGACATTCATTCCAAGTGACTGAATTTCTAGGGAAAAAGAAACTTCACAACTAAGAAGAAAAAAGGATAAATTCATAGCATTCAACACAAACTGCTGCAGATTAAAACTATTTGAGAGTGACTCAAGAGAAAAAAGCAAGCACACTGCTGACAGCCACTATTCACACTGCCAGCACCCCACAGAATTCTTCCCTATTAGAGTATTTTAATTCAATGAAGCTGCACCTGCAAACACTGAGTTCTAAAGATGCTAAGCTCAGCCTAGCCTGGACTGACAGGCTGTGCAGCATTCCTGCCCACACTTACTGCTGCACCATTTAAATATTACAAGAACACTTCAGCTCAAAGCAGGTATCTGGTGATTGAACTATTGATGAGGAAGAGGTAAATTTGAACAGATAAGGAATTGAGCTACTATGCCTAAAAGATTAATTGCTTAGTCAAAAGCTGAAGGCAGAAACTGCCAGGAGGGTTTGGTAAACAATCTGGCCATTCAAGACACTCACACAGAAGTACTTCAGAATTAGAGATCCTTTTTCTCTTCAGCCTCAGCAGCCTACCAATCAGCTGCACTGACTTACACCATGGGACTCAAGACTTCCACATGGGTTATTGTCAACCCTTAAGAAAAACTGCCACCATCAATGCATGATAGTATTATGGGCACCCTGCCTGAGAACAGGTTGCACAAGCACACATAAATAGGGAGACAAGAAAAACACAGGTCAGGACTGCCCTGAGAACCCAGCCACATCCCAAGAGGACACATCTGTGCTGCAGATACAGATGCTGCTGTGCCAGCCTTCTGACAGGAGAATGGTCCACTCTGTAATTGTTTTGCAGAATTAATTAGAAAGTAGGAGCAGCAAAGGCCATGCTGAGTCTTAACTGTAGGGAAAAAAAAAACCAAAACAACCTTTTCTGAACATACCTGCTTATCAGCTTTGTATTTACTACAATTAATAAGAACCCATCAGTTATTTAAAAAAAAATAGTAGTAACATCTCAGTCCACACACATTAAACAGAAAACTAAATATTAATCAAAAATTTTAAAATCTGGGAGCATAACACTTCAGCAGGAAAGGACCACAGCTTTATAATGAAGCCTAGTCCTACATCAGCACAAACCACTACCTTGTTACTTGAAGTTTTATGCCCACCCAGGGCCTCAAGAACTCCAGGAGGAAGGAAGCAGACTGCCAGACCAGTTCATACCACTCACTGCATCTACCCTGCCCACAGTGAAGATACTAAGGAAGTTTACTACATCAAAAGCCTACTGTCAAGTTACTCTGACAAAGCAGATCTGTGGACAACCAGCTACCAGTCTCAGTTAATCAAGCTTTACAACCCTTGTGAGGGACACAAAAACTTCACACAGTACCTTGAAGAAAAAGATTAAATTACTACCAGAGAATCTTGAAGGTCAAACCTGCCTGTGCAGTTTATTCTTTCTTAACTAGACAGCATCTGATACAACCTCCTCACCATAGTGTGTGTTTAGCAGCCTGACATTATTCTCATCTCAGATCATACTTGTTTCCTTTATTCTAATATGCATTTATTCTCAGTGTCTCAGAAGTGCAAACACTGCCTTTTACAGCTGCTTTTATCTTCATCAGGAGGGCACTTAGGCAGCACCTAACAAAGAAGCCATGCTTCTTTAATTAATTGTTTTGAATACATTTAAGACATTTTGAAATTATTAGTATCAGTTGCAGATTCCCCCTTGCATCCAAGCTTACAGTAAACCCCCAGGCTGTTTAAACAATGCTGCACAGTTGGGTAAAGGAGGGGAGTAGCAAAAAAAGTTCTTTGCAAAGCTGTGGTGGGAAAGCACTGCACAGCCCTCAGTTAGGAGTCTATGTCAGCACCGTGGCCTTTGAAACTGCATGGATGGATTTAGGACAGGCAACCAAGATGAGAGAACTTCTCTTTTTTTTTTTAATCACACCAAAAATGTCTCCACCTGGTTACATATGAGGTCATAAAATATCACCACTTACAAGAGCATTTCCTCCCCAGGAACACCATTTCAGAAAGGAAGTAGAAATCCACAGAGGTACTCATTACACTTAATTCCTTCACTACCATCTAATTTTTTAGAGCACGTTATGAACTCCCCCATTAAATGCAAGTATTGCGGACCAGTTTCAATTAAGATTGCAATCACTTGTTGACATTCAGTCAAACTTCTCAATTTGTTTTGGTTCTAAAAACACAATATAATACTTGTACAGTCTTCAGGCAGGAAAACCATATGTTTCCCCTTTAAGTACACTTTTAACAATGCAAGTTATTCATCGAATGAACCAACCTGCCTGAAAGAATTAAAAAGACAAAATGAAACCTTTAGCTTTTACATTTATAACTGATGTTATCATAATCAATTCAAAGATTACATTACTCCATGTCTCATTTATTAGACTTAATTCAAAGTGTCAATGTGAAAACTTTAGTCCATCTAATTAACCTCTTCTCACTTCCCATTTAAAACTAATTATCTTAAATGAGCCATTAAATAATTCTGAATGCAATAAAAAGACGAATGGCTGTGAAGTATTAAATCAGACAAGAAGGAAATACACAGGTTTATTTCCTTGTAAAAGCAATCACCTCTTCAATGGCAGAAGCAGTAACTTTACTTTCAACCTTCAACCTTCCAGTATATGAGAAGTGACACTTCCACTCCCTGTAGTGGGCAAGGTTCACTCCCTGTGCAAAGGAACACGATTTTAGAGGAATGGGCAACTTTTTCCAACAGCTATTTAGAAATAGTCTCTGTATTCAGGCCTCTCAGACAGCTGATGTGTAATAATTGCTCTCCTACCTAGCAGGCTGTATGACAAGGAGGCATTTCTCTTGCCAGAAGATTTTTCACAACCAGGTGATTCTTTGGGTTTTTTATACTGTCACCCAGCTTACAGTTAACTAAAACATACATCTGTCAGGAAGATGAATGATTCATAGTATACATCAAGTAAAAACCAACAGATAACTAGGTTCTCAAATCCTCTCTCTTCTTTCACCTCCCAGCTCTCTCTTGTTTAAAGCCCATGCTGAATTTAGACTTTTTCCCTCATACCTCCTTTGAAATACTTTGGACAAGTCTCCCTGACTCCCATTGGCCAAAATCTGCCCTTTACTGTTCTATCAGAAGACAACATCTCTCTGTGGGCATTCATCCCGTGCCTCCTCTCAGGAAACCCATGCCTGGGCTTTTCATCCAGCCCAGTGTGAAACAGGAAACTTTGAGAAGGATACTAAACAAAATGTAACAAAGGAAAAGCTCCCGAAATCCCACAACGCAGCGCTGCTATCACTGAACTGTGGCCTGGCCTGCTACTGATTTCCAAGTTCATTTCTCTCACAGAAACTTTCTTTAGATGCTCTCACACTTTGGATGGGCAATCCAAGGTCTTAACAGAGAAGCAGGTAACACTCATATCACAATGCAACAAGTGGAAAACTTTCCAAATACTGAAAATAGAAATATGACTAGTAACTTTCCAGCCCTACTGTGGGAGTAAAAAGGAAATAAAGTGAGCCCCCTTGTCAAATTACTGCAACAGGAAGTGAAGACTGGTAGGGCTGGAAACCAGGGATCCTGCTATTAAGTAGTCAGATACGAGGCTGCACAAACTTGTGCTACTTTTTCCTAAAGCCACATTTAAAACAGAACAAAAAAATACATGCTAGTCATCATATTGTTTGATTGACAAGGCCAGGATAGAAATCTTATAGTCAGCAGAGATGAAAGGAAAGCGAACTAAATGGAAGTGTCCTACTACTACAAAAGAAATTGTTTACTTTAAAGGAGACCAGGAAAAAAAAAAAGGCATTCCCTGTATATCCTGTAATTCTAAGTGCAATACCACAGAGCACTTTAGAGGTGGTCTGCATTCTGATTAACTTCCAGCTCTGTCATGAAAAATAACAGGTACAAAGCCAGGACTCAGACTCAGGGGTTTATTCTACCTGAGTTCTTGTAGTTTCATGCACACTCTGATAAAGACACAGCTGCCTAAAATTCTAACAAGCAAGTCAGAATTTAAGTAAGATCCTGGATATTTGCTACTTCCCTTATAGAAAGCAAGTGATATGCTGAGCACATCTCCAGAAGGATTATTTAGCTACACATCTTAAGAATCTGTACTTGCCTTAATGCCATTTCCCACAAATAGGTAGAAGTGACCTCTGTTCTCACAGGGAGAATATAAAAATTGATTTATTTTTAAATAACTGCAGAGTTTAACAGAAGCTGTGAAACAAACTGACATCATGACTAATTGAATGGAAATTGCTCATCATAAAAAAATTGAATTAGCTAATGCAGAAAGGTCTAAAGCAGTAAGATGCTTTCATGAAGCACAACCCTTGGAACTGGCTGGTGCTCTGCAGTCTACAGCAATGGAGTTTGTTTTGTCTCAAAGAAATATAACTACATCAAAGTATAATACCACATGAATAAAAAAATCAACAAAAGTCACACAGAAATGTGAGCACAGTAATAAATCTTTTCATTAAAAAAGAAAAAGTAAGTCACACCATCACCTGCATTTAGAAATCATTTTCACCAGCAGCAGGGAAACTTATGTGTTAAAGGTTTAAGCACTCAGCTCCTGTTCTATAACAAATATACCATAGTCGTAATTGTATCCATCTTGTGTCTCTTATTCACCCAGATAGAATTCCTCAGTTCAAACTAAAATTAAATCCTAGATAGCAGTAATGGCAGAACCCCAGTTCACATAAACATAATGCAACTATTATTAAGTGGTCTTCCCTTTATATTACTATAAACAGTTTTATTCTTCAGCTACAAAATATCTTATTACCCACAGACAAATTACTGTGAAGCCCACCTACAGCTACAGGCTCAGCAGGAAGCACATTTAATAGCCACCAATTATATTTAAGCAAGAAATTTTGCCTTCTCAGCAAAAGGAATAGAGAACCTATTCTATTAGAGATGTGACAAATCCACATTTTCAATCGGTCTGTGACAAACATGTAATTGGTCTTGGAATTTGCTGACCACAGAGTAAAATAAATCTTAATGAAAGAACACAATCTGGCCAGCAAAGTACAGCTTTGTCACTACGAAAGAACAACTGGGAAAGACCAATGGGAGCAACTCTAAAGTAATGCAAGGATGACTGGAAAAGGAGATGCAGCCAGCATGTTCTGGAGCTGCATAAATCTGCCCCCAGAGTACACTTCATATCACAGTTAGGCCCCAATGATTCCAATTTTCTTGTCTTTTCCTTCAGAAATATCATTACAATAAAAAAATCACTACTTACATAAGAAGGTGTGATCTTCAACATCTGTAAAAGTATTTTTAAGCATCTGAGCAACTGTCAAAGAGCTCCAATATTTGAAAAATATATGTCTATTTTGGATTTTGCTCTTTAAGTTTAGCAAAAACACAGTAAACTTATCCCAGCAGGCCTGCAGTTAGTGTGACTGGTGTGCCCATCAGCTAAACAAGCTAAGAAGCCTTTTAACTAGCAGATACAAGGCTTTTGTGACAGCATTACAAGCTGAACTCTTCAGTGCCTTTGTAAAACGCAACTGCTTTGTTTCAGAAGGTTTTCTCTGTACAGCAGGTAATTCCAAAGGCAAGGCCCAAAGGTTAAAACTAGTGATAGAAAGAAGAGCTACACAAAACTCCTAATAAAGCCTAATTTTGAAATTCTTGCTTCAGCTGAGTAACATAATCCCACATAATAGGAGTCATCTGTTACTGTTTGGAAAGCAGGGATAAGTTAGAAGAGATGTTAAAGTTTTTTTCAACACTCAAAATTTTGTTTGTGGTAGTGAGAATGTTGATCATACAAGTAGTATTAATCTTGTCAACACAAGAAGACTGAGAGCAGCAAATTCCCCAGTGAAAGTTCAAGCTAGTATGAAGAAAGGAAATAGTTAACTAACTTTAACCCTTAAACCACCTACAAGGAGTATGTGGTAATCAGATCAAGCAAAACACTTCAAACATAAACTGAGCAATAAATTTTGACCACATGACATAAGTCATGAGACTTCTCTTTCTTGTCATCTCAAGGAAGCCTAACAGTTACTTTAGACCTCTCAAACAATCTCACAAATAGATGCACAAATTTGCCCAACTTATGCCCAAGAAATAACCAAGCAGTTGCTGACACAATTTTAATGCAACAACTTTCAAACACACATTTTTTTCCACCTAGCTCCAAATGAAGAATTACAGTACACAATTACACAAAACCAGCTCTACTGAACTGAACTGGAGATCAGCTGCCAAATTTTCACAGGAAAAGATCATCCAGAGTGGGTTGATAACCACACAACAAAGCACAACACAGCTAAATCCTCTCATCAACTGTACCTGATTATTTTTAGGGGTGGAAGGAGGGAAAATCTGTTTAGAATGGCACATCCATGTACTCTTGAGACTGAGCTCTCATCACCCACCTAGTCTCAATGAGGTAAGCAGTGTATGTTTCTTGTATGTTCATGGCATTCCTCCCAGTCCGTTTTTCAGCTTCTGAAACCGTGATTTCCATTTTCTTTGCCAAACAGTCTTCCATCTTTTTAGAAGAAGAAAATAAAGATTCATGTAACATTAACCACAGAAGGCAAAGGCTACTAACCTTGCCTCCCCTTCTCCCACACCACATTTGATTAAATAACACAGGTCTCTGTGGGATAAAGGCTTTGACAGGACTTTGCTTTATACCTATGTTCTGTATCACGTTTGCAAGTGAAAAACTGCAAACCTGCTTTAAAGGGAAAACAGAAAAGTCAACAAACTGACAACTTCAGGTACCAAAAACCACCCTGAGCCAGGAGGATACGGAAACGAAGAGGATTTTCCTACACAGGTAACAAAGTAACCTTTTTTTAAAAAACAAATACCCAACCCCAGTACTTTCTATCCAAACACTTCCCAGCTACCCGCGAATTCCTCCTCAGGACACCCGGGACACATGTGGCCACCTCTCCCCTTTCACAGGAAACAGAATATATCCGGACGAAGATGTTTTTCTTTTAATGTCTCAGAGGAGGCTCGTTATCTTTTACACACTGGCCGCCAGAAATCAGTAAGGACCACACGCCCACCATGGAAAGGAAGAGCTGCACTGAGCAGGGAGGGGGAGACAAAAACATAACTGATAATAACAAACAATAATCTGACATTAGGGAAGAGGACAGAGGGTGCACAAAGCTCTCTGGCAGCGGCAGGATGGGGCTGCAAAGAGAACCCCGCAGCTCAGAGGGTCACGCTGCACAGCTTGGCCCCGTGCTCCGCCGAGCAGGGCTCGGCCCTGGGCAGCGGAGGAAGGGCTCGTCCCACCTGTAGCCCCTTCCCGCCGCGAAGGGCAGCGCTGGGCGAGCGCCCGGCCCCGGCCCCCCTGAGCCCCGCCGCCCTCCCCGCCCGGGCCGGGCAGCGCGCTCAGGAAAGCCCGGTGCTCGCCCGGCGGAGCAGGCCGTGAGCCCGGGGAGGGGGACGCTGCCCCTCCGCCACCGCCCTCCGCACCCTCACCGCGGCCAAGGGCTGCTCCGGGGGCGGGAGGGCGCCGTCGTCTTCTTCCTCTTCTTCTTCCTCCTCCTCTTCTTCCTNGGGGCGAGCCGAGCCGGCCCCGGCCCTGGCCCTCGCCACCTCCGCCGCCGCCCGTGCCCATGGACAGGCTCGATCCGGGGCTGCTGAGGGCGTCCTGCCCGCCCCGGTGCCCAAAAGGGGCTCCTCCGTGCCCCTGTGCACGGACACCCCTCGCTGTGACTGTGATCCGCTCGCCCCCAGGCAGCCTGGAGCCTCCTACCCTGTCTGGGACAAAGCTTCCCCCGGCCCCTCACCCGCGCTCTTAGAGCTGTAAATGTTTATTTCTAAAATTTGTTTGTGTCGTTGTTTCCCTCTTAGTTCTCAGGTCACCGGAGAGTTTGTCGTGCCATGCTTCACACACCTTTCCTGCTTGCTTGGTTGGTTGGTTGGTTGGTTGGGTTTTTTGACGCCCTGTGTTGTTATAGCAAATAACACATCTTAAACAAAAACTAAATTCAATATTAATGGGAAATATTTCAGATACTTTCTCATTTTTCCTCTATTGCAAGATTTGTCACTTTCCTTTATTGAGTCTCTTTCAGCAGCCATTAACTTTCCCACAGGATGTTTGTTGGCATTAAGCAGCTCTGGTTATTTTGTTAAAGCCCAAAGGCTTGTTATTCCCCCACTCACTCCTTTAATAGTAGTGAAGGACTCGATCATGCTGTGCTCCTTTTGCCTCATCCTCCTGGCTGCCAGCTTTTTCCATCAGCTCCCTCCCAACAGTGGCTGGACATGCAGAGATGCGTTCTCCTGCTCACCATCTCTGCTGGGAAACACCCAAGGACGTCCCATCCTGCCACGCTTCCTCAGGAGAGATTGCAGTAGGTCAAATCTGACAAGATCAGCTCCAGGGAAGCCTCTGACATTATTTAATGAAAGCCTCAGCCATCCCATCTCTTCTCATTGAACAGGAACAAGCCTCCCTGTGCATTTCTGTCGTTCCCTGTCTGTCTTTTTGGAGAGACATTCAGAAAGTCCACCCTTCAGCCCCTGAGTAACATCACACACTGTAGATTTATATATATACATCTTCACTATTGGGTTTATTCCCTCATGATTCCCTCATGGTGCCTACACAGTCCCTGTGAGACTGGCAAACTGAGTGAAAAGGTTGTTCCTATTTATTCCTCACTCTTCAAATACCATTTTGGACACTCAGGAACACTGTCATTGTTTCCTGGTTTACATATCACATCTGCCCTTGAGATTTCCCATTCTTGCACCAGATTCATGTCCTTTGATTCAAGGACTACATTCTTTTTTATTCTTATGCAGCTTTTTTTTTCTTTCTCTATTCTTTTCAAACCCAGGTTAAAGGCCACTTTGGGAGATTATAGAGTTGATATTATGGGTTTCCTTGCTTTGCTTTTTTCTGCTTTGTGTAGGAAATGGGGGGTTTTTAGTGTTGACCAGAGATGAATTTGCATACATTTTTCATCCAAAAATTAATCTTTTTCTTTCAACAGCAATTAAAATAAATCTCAAAATCCCCTTTGAAGACCCCATGAATTAATATTTGGCGTCTGGTTTCTATTCTGTTGTCTTCAATGTTTATTCAACTTTTTCCTCAGATTGTTTGAACTGATACCTCAATCTATCCTTTCCCACCCCTCCACCACTGTAGCTGTATGGAATTTCCCAAGCTTTTCCACAAAAGGCTTTCCTAAAACAAAAGTTTTTTACAAGTATGTGAACTGTGATTTGTCCTCTGAATAGGACTGATTTAAGATTTGTTTTCTAAACCCAAGGTCCAGTTTAGATGTAAAGCATGATTGCACGTTGTAAGACACATTCTGTTTTTCATTAAGCTATGGTTTTCTTATGTTTACTCAAGATGTACATCAAGATACATACCTTGTATCAATTACACTTGCATTTGCAGCATGTGCATATTGAAAATCTTCTGATCCCTATCAGTTATATAATGGAAATATTTATGTGAAACTCATGCAGGATATCATGCTTTGTACTAAATATTTTTATTATGGAAACAACATTATTGATAAGGTACAGTAATATATTGTAGGTCTAACATTCTATGATTCCAAAAACTATTTTCACCTTTGAATTTTCTTCGTACTACTAAAAGATGTGGAGAAGAGTTAAAACATTACATATACAGGACAAGGGTAGTGATAGAAGTGCCTAAATCAAGATGACTGGGTAGCCCTTATGTACATTACAGCCTAGAGAGTTCAGAGGAGTGTGAGATGTTTTGAAAAAACAGTATGCAATGGAGAGATCTCCCATAAGCACCGAAGTCTCCAGCAAAGTCCTCTTCCTGAGCCACGTTTCCCTACCTCAGCCTGCAAAGTGGGGTAACTGTATTTTCTCGCAGCACAGTGCTGCTCTCAGAACTTCCAGGACTTGTGCTGCTTTGGTCAAAATAATCTGTACTGCTTCCCTCCTAACTAGGCCCAGCCACTCATGCAACCAGGGTCTCCCTGGACCCCCTCTTGTCAGGATGTGAGTCCAATCTCCTGCAGGTAAATCGAACCAGGACACTCTCCTGCCCTTCAGAGTCTTCACTAGGCAGCATGTCCCTTGTTCTTCAGCTCTAAGAAGAGAAACTCTACTCAACTTCCTACCTACAAGTCCTTTCAGTCTCTGAAGCTGCCCTGACCCCATTACAGTCTCTGGAAAACAGGGAACTCTGCCTTTTCTGTTCTGTAAATCTATTTGTTTTAATCCTACTGTTACACTGGATAAACTGCTTTTTGATGGAAGAAAGCTAAGCAAGGTATATTACCTTATAAACTGGCTTCCTGGTGTTTTTTGTAGTGATATGTGTTCTTATTGGACATTTCGACAACCTGTGTTGCCCTAGCAAATAATACACCTTAAAAAAAATAGCCATATTAATGGGAAATAGTTCAGATATTTTCTCCTTTGTCACAATGTTATTTATCAGTATCTTCATTTCGAGTTCCTCATCCTTCGACTTCTTAGAAGTCACTAGTTTTATAAGACAGTAAAACTACCACCACCAACCATCGTGCTACTGAGAACCAGAATGAAAACACCTAAAGCAGTGGCTCTGCTTTGCATCTATCCTGCAACACCCACAGCCTTTCAGTAACCTCAGGAAGAGAGAGTAAACCAGCCAATATTCCTGCTGATTGTGTATCCTGTGCAGGATCTGGCTGTGCCAGTGCTCCAAAGCAGGGAGGTTCAGGACAGAGCAGATTCACGGAGCAGCACCCTGGAGCTGAGAACCCACACCATCCACACCACACATATTTTAGCTGATAAAATAACACATATTTTAGCTGATAACTTTTAGGGTGCCTCTAGCCCACTGCCAGGGACTGGCCACCCTTCACAACTTCCAGTTTAGCTGCTATTGAAAGAAACCCCATGTGTGCCTGCCTTAAGACTGCCTTGTAACACAAGCCAAAGCAGGAAGGCCAGGAGTTTCTCTTCAAAAGCACATTCCTGATCCATGGTTCAGGCTCCTGGATCCTATCATAGTTTCACTACCAGTAATAATAATACAAAGATCATGAGTCAGGCTGTCAAACTGCTCCTACTTCCTTCTACAGACTTCCCTCTCCAGAAATGAAGGTATTTGCTCTCCAGAGGCAGCTGGTAGCTGAGGTGATGCCAGGTTGTGCTGTTGGTCTTCAAAGGCTGGTCCTCACTGAAGACCCTGGCATCTGTCTGCGTATGATGTCCTTGGTGTGTGACAGATGCAGCAGAAAACAGTGCTTGTTTAGGATTCCTAAAAAATCCTCAGAAAATACAGAAGAGGAATTAATGTCAAGGAACTGTCAGTAAAATGCATGAGTAACTGCTTCAGCATGGCAGAGCGCAGGCAGAAAAGTAGGTGAATGAGTTCAGGCTCCTCATAGACAGATTTCTGTCATTTAAATATCTGAGTGAAATGAGTACCAAGGTGTAGGAAAATCAGTATTTTGTTAATTTTCCAGAGAAAGAGTGGAAAAGAGATATGGGTGACTTTTGGGGTGGGGAAAATAAGTCCATTTCACTCAGTCTGAAATTGGTAGCAGTGGTTTCCATCCCTTCAGCAACAGCATATCTCAGTCCACAAACAGAAACAAGAAAACCAAAACTAATCCACATTTTTGAAAGAATCTGTACAAACACATCAACAGTATGAATGAAAATGTATTGAAAGTGGCTTCAAAAGCAGCTCAAAGTAAGTCATGAGAAAACTTCAAAGAGATAATTTGTGACCGAATTGAAGAGGAAAAAAACAAGCCAACTCAATAACATTGTAAATGGTAGAGATGGATAAACCTTTACTTAATCCTGATGCAGCTTAGATCAAGGAATCTGTAACACACAGTCTGTGAGAAGTTAGAACTTAGGCCAGTGTATCTGGACTATGCAAAGGCTCCAGTTAAAGTCAGGCATCACTTAGAAAATGCAGGTATCCTGTGTGGCTACCGAGATGAGCATTAGCTGAGAGGCTGGAGCACAGGGAAGTTGGCAGGGCTAAGGAGAAGGGGTTGTGGCAGAGCAGACAAAGCCAACTGTGCCCAAAGGAGGTATGGCTGTGTCCCTCAGGATGCAGTGCTGGCTTTGATTGACTACTCGTGCCATCGGATCATCAAAGGTTACCACACCACTGCTGGGACAAGCTGTAGCAAGAGAATGGAAAATGCCAAAGGACATCATGGTATTTTTCCTTAGGTGGTAGCAGGGACCACAAGCTATAGCATCATATCCAAGATCTCAAATATCAAAACCCTGTGAAACTGAGGTAATGCAAGGTAATGAGAACTTTTCCCAGAGAGTGATGAGCACCCTCAGTGCCACCAGGCAATGACATTTGAATTTAGTCAACACTCCCAGGACTAGAGCCAATGTCCTTGTGAATGCAGGGTGGAGACAGCAGCTGGATTGGATCCACACTGCAGGGTGCACATCTTTCTCAGGCAACTGTTGCTGATGGCACAGTGCTTGTAAGATGAAGAAGTGATGACATTTCTGGGGTTTAATTAACTGCCAGGACAACTTGGTGGTGGTACTATATGAGCACACAACATAGAAACAAATCCATACTCATGGATTTGTAATCATTAGTGGAAGCTAAGTCCTGATCCTGTCAGCTAGATGTTTTCCTTAGACCTGTCTTTTAATACTTCAAAATATAAAACAAATTCTCCTAACAACAAAGACACTCACAGACCTCATCTGAAGCCCAACATCACTATTGATATAAACAGATTTTTAAAAACCAATGCAGATGCATCAGATATTAGTCCAGTTGTGTAATGTGCAGGCAACCAAGAGGGCTAGAAGGATACATCCTGATTGCACAACTAAACCTAACACCGTTTGCTGTAGTCAGTCATTTTAAACCCAGTACCCTGCTAGGATCTCTGGGGCCTAGAAAGCATGGAGGAGGTCCAGAGAAGCCCAGGAGCACTGGCCCTTACATTAGCACTGCCTGGGGCATGGTTAAGGGTTCTCTTCTCTTCTCTTCTCTTCTCTTCTCTTCTCTTCTCTTCTCTTCTCTTCTCTTCTCTTCTCTCCCCCCCTTCACGTTCCCTGTGACATGAAGGTGATCTTCCCCCCTGGGAAAAATAACAAGTCTGGCTCACCTGGGCCTGGCACACGTCCACCATGAGGTTACCCTGTGCAGGGGTATTTAGTGCCCATATTGGGAGCTTCAAATCTATTGCGTGATTGCTGAGCCTTGCCTCTCACAGTGGAAACCCAGGCTGTTTGAAACCCTCATTTAAACATATGCTATATTGTTTCAGGTGTCCAAAGTTTTATTTTACTTCTCTAGTAAATATCTTCCAGCTCCTAAATGAGAACTTTGGGAAAACTGCTCCCACAATGCAACTTAAAAATCACCCTGCAGAGACCTTACGTTCCTCAGCTTAAATCCAGCCTTCAGTGTGTCTTGAGTTATGAGGCTGTCCAGACCACTAATAGAGAAGCAGGGGAATTTACACCAAAAGGAATAAACAAGCCAACAATAAAAATAACCATTTATCTCTTCTTCCTCCCCAGTGTCTTACTCAAAAGGTCACTGTGTTCTTTCATGGAAGCAAAGCTCTATAATGTGAGCTTAGGCACTTTAGGCTAAACCCCAGAGTACTCACTTATCCCCAAGTAACTTTGGTGGATTTTTAGTTTGAATTTTTTCCTTGAATAAGGTCTAAGAAATAAGGAGGTTTTCCAGAACAGAGCTGATAGTCAGATCAGTGGGGCACATGCTGAGGGGCTCCCCAGGTGACCTGGGGTGATTCATGGCATTGTGCCAGCCTCACTTCCCTCCTCTTTTTCAGATGAGGTTTCCTTGCAATAGCCTCAACTCAGTGGACTAAACTGCAGGTTGCAGGAGGGTACATCCAGCTCTGTACAATCTTACACAAGGGCTGAACAGACAGGCAGGTTTCCCCTGCACAGAAAGCAGCTGGCAGGGCCCAGTGGCCAGTTTAGGAAAGCAAACCTCTGCCCACATCATCGTGGCAGCTTGTTTCGCCAAGCAGAAAGTCTAACACCATCTAAAAATATGTATAACTGTTTAGGAAGAGCAGGGCATGCATTGCTCCCCAAAAGTTTCCTCTTGCAGACCTTCCTGTAGATACCCAACCGCCTTGTAAAGATGCCATTTGACAGGACAGCTATTGCCTTTGCTCTCATTTCAGTGAGATCTGGCCCCAAATCTCTCCACAAGATTATTCTGCAGACAGGACAAAGCATTTTATAGGGTTCAGTTTGGCTCAGAAGCTGTTTGGGATTGCCTGCAATTTTGGAAAATGCAGATCCTGCAGCTCAGGATCCTTGGCTGCAGTGACATTGTGCAGGCGTCCTGCTGCCTTCCTAGGTTTTACTGCTAAAAAAAAAATAATACCCCATGCTTTTCTTGCACTTCCAAATCATACAGCATGTTTTGTCAATGTCCACCATTGTTTAAAGCCCCTCTGGACTCCTGCTGGGGACATTATTTCTCTCCAAGTTTCATAGGCAGCAGGGGTTTCTTCCTGGTTTTAAAGGGGGCTCCCATGGATCATGAATAACCTGTGATGTTGCTAACACAAGCCTTATCCAGTTGTCTTGTAACACACACAAGAGTTCACATCGGAAAATCCAACTGGTGGTCTGAGAAATCCTTGGGCATTTTGGAATGCTCTGGATCTGAGAGAGGAGAGTTGGCAGGTCACTCTGAGAAACCACTGCACACAAAGCAGCTCCCGTATGAGCAGTTCCAATATGTTTGTTGGGAAATAACATCTTTCTGAAAGTTTGCTGAACATTTGCTCATTCTTAGCCCTCAGAGGCCATTTTTGACCTGTGGTAGCTTGGGCCAGGGACATGCAGGCATTTCCCCATGGAGGTCAGGCAGAGCTGAGCTGCATCTGGGCACCCTCAAGCAAGTCAGAGCAGACCAAGCAACTCTCTGCAGAGGCATGTGTGTGTCACCATGGCATGAAATATACACTTTACATTTATCAGCTGTGCCTGTACCACATCTAACATCTCCTCTTTTTCCTTTTTAAACACAGAAAAAGGAAAAAGAGATACCATTATTTAATACCCTAACAGAATCCTTTCTATATTATAAATTATTATATTATT
>VXBQ01003791.1:266508-358839 GCA_013400175.1 Phainopepla nitens | reverse complement strand
AAAAAAAAAAAATTAACATTTGGAAAATTAAATATAGAGGTTTTCACCCAGGCAATGCAGCTTACCACTCTTAGGCTAACATTTTAGTATAAATGTCAAACTCTCGAGCTCTATATATATGTGGAAGCTAGAGATAGGAAAAAGGCTAACTGATAAAAAGAGCATGGGAATGAGAAATGGATTTTGTGGGGGGAAGGTACAGAAATTTGGTATTGAATCAATCATTCTTTTCCAAATTATTCCAAAGTGCAAAGAGATCCATCAAATGATGAGGATGTTTTGATAGCACATATATCTGTACCCTCAGTTTCAAATCACTTTGTAGAAGAACAGATGAAAATACAGTCTAAAAACAGGTAAGTATATATTTTTGAATTTTAAAGCACAAACTTTAGAATATAGAAAAAAGAAGGTGATTTAAATATGCTGAAATCAAATTAAATTTTTGATGAACAACTTCATTTATTTAGAAACTACAGTTGTCCCTATTTTTTAACTTGTAAATTATAAGAAGAAATATTGATATACCTTGTCCTGGCTGACGAGTTGGACTATCTCTATAAGATTAAATTAAATTATTAGAAAGAAGAATAAGGGAAATATTTTCTGTCTTGAAAGTAAAAATTATTCTTTTGCAAAGCTCAGGAACACAAAGATTGAGAGATGGTATGATCACAGTTATGAGTACAATCAGAGACTAAGTACTAAGCAGAGAAAAAATAACATAATATAAAACAAAACAGTTGGAATGACTTCCCCAGCAATCTTTCTGTTGGATTGGAGAGATAGGAGTTTGCTCCACGGACTCTCAGATGGTTTGGGGCACAGATTTTGTGACAAGTGGCTGGGGATGTTAAGCCTGGAGAAAAAGAGGTTCAGAGGAGACCTTATCACTCTCTAGTAACTCCCAGAAAGGAGGGTGTAGTGAGGTAGGAGTCCATCTCTTCTCTCAGGTAACAATGGACAGGACCAGAAGAGATGGTCTCAACTTGCCCCCAAGGGAGTTTAGATTGGATATTAGGAAAAATTTCTTCACTGAAAGCAGGATCAGGCATTGGAAAAATTTGCCCAGGGAAGTGGTGGTATCACTATCCCTGGAAGTGTTAAAAACCCCACGTGGATGTAGCACTCAGGGACACAGTTTACTGGTGAACATGGCAGTAGTAGATTATGGTTGGACTTGATGATCTTAGAGGCCTTTTCCAGCTTTTGTGTAGCTGTGATCCTATAGCCATTACATTGGACAGAGTGTTAAAGAGCTCAAATTAGGTTTACACCGAGTGAAATTTTTGTTGGGTTTTTTTAGATGAGTTCTAGTTTACCATTTTATGTCAAGATATTTGTGAGAAAGTTACCTGTATATTTGAAAGCTAATGCAGCTTTAGACTTCATGTATTAAAGATGTGACCCAAATAAACATCATAAATTTATAACAACATAATCAGTGGGTAAGGAGATATTTCTAATTTGGAGACATCTTTCCATTAGCAGCGAGAGTACTTACTTTATTTTTCCCTTTATTATCAGCATGGGCTGAAAATACTGCCCATTCTGATATTAAGTTTTTTGAGTGATTGATTTATAAGGCATAAGACGTAAAAATAAGGTTATGCATCTTATTATTTTATAAATATTTCCTTTAATTTATTTAAAAAAATATATATACTGAAATACAGGGAAAAACAACCTTTAATAGCAAAAAAGCAAATACATTAGAATAAAAAAAAAAAAAATTCCTAAAATGAGATGGGTTTAAATTCTTTTTACAAAATATATTTGCCCAAAATTTTACTGAGTTATTTTCATGACAATGGCTTAATGACTTTAATATGCATAATTTCTTAGGTGACACTTTTTCATTAGACATTCTGCACTGAGCAAGTTGTCAGAATGTAGCTGGCTTAGTCCCCTGAGGAGTGTACATGACAAACAGAAGATTCCTTTTTAGAGGACATTTATCGACTAGATCAGCTTCAAATTAGCTGATTTTAAACTTCTTATTAGAGGTGCAACCACTGTCTCTTGGCCTCAGGTATTCTCTTTTGCAGTTATGGATTTTATGACTGCACTAGGTTGGTCAGGATTTTTCTTCATAGCGGCTCATATGGGGCTGTGCTTTAGATTTGTCGCCAAAACCATGTTTTGGCTATTGCTGAGCAATGCTTATGCAGCATCGAGGCCTTCACTGTTTCCCAGCCTGTTCCACCAGTGACTAGGCTTGGTGTGAGAAAAGACTGGGAGGGGACGCAGACAGGACCGCTGATCTGACCAAAAGGATATTCCACACCATATGGCATTATACATCATACTCAGCAATAAAAGCTGCAAGCAGGGAATGTTTTCAACATAGCCGTTGTTCGGGGATTTGGATATAAGTGTGTTTGCGGGAGGTGGTGAGTGATTGCATTAGCATCACTTGGGATTTTTGTTAGTGATTGGTGTGCTGAGTTATTTTTCCCCCTTTATCTATTAAACGGTCTTTATCTCAACATTTGCACTTTCTCAGTTTTACTCTTCCAATTCTGTCTTCCATCCCACTGGAGCAGAATGAGTGAGCATTTGAGTCAGGGATTACCTGCCATTTGTGGTCAGCTTACCACAGTCACAAAACAGTAACTGTCTGATGGAAATACCCAACAGCTGCTTAAGAAAATTGCAAGTGCTTACACTCCTTGGATCACTTTACTAAGGCTCAGGAAGATCCTGCATATGCTCTTTTTGGAAAAAACACCACCCTTGTCTCAAAATTGGTGCCACAGAGCCATAGAAAACTGATCAAATCCGAAGTGAATGAGAAGTCTGTCACTGATCAGCATTGTGAGATACTACTTATCTGTCTGCTGTCAGAAACAAAGTGAGATAAGGAAAACACAGGCATCTTGGAATGTTTCAAAATAAACAGATAATTTTCTCTTTTCATTGAAAGTGTCTTATCTGTTTTGATTTTGCTGCCATTAAAGTCATATTACCTAAACTCTGGTAACGTCTGAAAATCTTGAGAGTTTTATTCGGTCTTTTTAATTAAGTACAGCACACATTGCTGGGCACCAGGTCATTGACTGCAGAAAATGTCACAAAAATGTTGTACTCTTCCAATTACAAAAAACCATCACCTCCCATAATGGCATGTGACAAATAGAGAAAAAAAAATTTCTGGCAATTTATGTAACTCATGAGCACTGGTATTACACTTTCATTTTAAGTACTATAGTTAAAAAAAATTATTCTGATTTCTGTTAATCATCCGATTAGGAAAAAAAAATGTTCTGGAACTGTTTAGTTAAACCAATGGATTTGTTTTCATCTTCTGCTAGGACTCAGAATGTAAACCTGAGAATACATCCCCTGTGATTCATACTTTTTTTTTTTACTTGATTACAGCCTGTGGTAGATTTATCTTTCTCTTAATTTTCCTTAGCTTATGCCCTTTTTCATTACAATTTCTTTTCTTTATGCTTTTTTCCCCATTACTCTTTTGCTTTCTTTTCATTATCTGTGTAAATGATAGGCTAAAAACAACAAAAAAATGGAAGACAGAAAATAAACAGAATAATAAATTTTAATTAAAAACGTATTATATATTTGGTCATATACATATGTGTGTGTGTACATATAAAAAGGCTTTCAAAAATACATCTCTCATATTAAAAAAAATCACATTTTCAAGTGTAAGGTATTGATTTTCCAATTATGACCAAGAGATTAGAAAAGCATATATATGTTTTTGTATATCCACTGGCCCTCACTGAAAGTGGAAATATACACAATATTTTAAAAAACACTTGAATGAAAGAGAAAAAACCAAACTTCTTGCCCTTTTTTATTTTTTTTTTTTAATTAACAACACCATTTAAGATTTGCAACAAACCTGTTAGGATGGAAAGCATCCCACAGAAGTCAGTGAAAAACACTACCTACCAATAGTCTTTTAATAGCCTCTAAGAATCTCTGATACGTTCCAGAACACCAAGGGATAAAAAAAATCTGATAAACTAATATAAACAGATTTTGAATTCTGCTTTATTATAATTTAAAAAAAATCTTCTGGGATTGATTAGTCTGTCATTACAAGAGAATTTTATTTTTTTTATTCAAATAGACAATAAAGTCAATTATCAGACAAAATTGTTCAATATCAGAAGATTATTTCCACTCTGTTCATGTATATTCATTATTGAAGTGGTCATTTTAAATTACTCTTCTAAATTTTTATTCTGACTGGGGAATTTAGTAGAATAAGTCTACTCCAGAACAAATTCATAGCCTTCTCAGAATGGCATCACAAATGTGATAACACAATAATGACAGTCTGTCTGTACTACGCCTGAGCATTGTGAGAAGTCTGCTCTATGAGAAGAAATTAAAGAAATAAACTTGGTTTGCAAATTTCAGTCCGTGTTCTAATTGAAAAATTTGAAATTGAAATAGGTTCTCTTTCTCATTTGAGCACAGCAAATTTTCTATTATTAGGATTGTTTCTAGACTAAATGATCTTTCCCTTCATCAACTCTACTGTCTGTTCTGCCTTTTTCTTACCAAATTAGCTTATTAGAGCATACAGGATTTGGTATAATCAAATTCAACTATATATATCTATCTTTGTAACATAAATTTTCTGTATTTTTTCTAAAGAAAATGATTTAGTGAAAGTTCTAAATTGATTTTAAAACATCTCAGTGGCATACATTAATTCATGACAGAAAAGAATTCAAATGAATGCTTTTTTAAATCCATTCAATATATTTTTAGTTTATACCTAAATGAGCAGTGACTAATACTAACTGGAGGGGAAGAAAGGGAAAAAACTATTTAATGGGGAAATTTATTTTACTATTTTATTCATTTAATTTCATTTTATGTTTTTTATTTTCTGTCAACCCTATAAAGTCCATTATACAATAAACTCTGAAGCACCAGTGTCTGGCTAAAGAGCGTAAATGCTTAGTTTAAGATTATAGTTCTTCTAATATAGACTGATTTAAAAAAATCACTAAATATATATATTGTTCATAAATTACCAGTGCTCAAATTCATCACTTCAGTGAAGATGTGGGGCCAAGCCCTGTCTGGAGGACTAAAGGGTTTCTTTCTTGATGTCTGTATGAGTGATGTCGTTACAAAAACAGCCTCTTGCTCTCCCCTTGATCGTGCCTAGCCCAGGAAAGCAGTAAAGCACACAAACCTGCAATCTCTGCTCCCATCCTTGTTGCACAGCAGACAAAGCTCTGCCTTTTATGACATAAATCAATAATCCAACTGCAACTGTTAGGCTTGTTAGTAATCCTTCCATTATACAGAGACTATCTAACCAGAGGCACTGGAAGCATGCACAGTCCTGGTCACCCAGACAGATATTTACTCATTCATTCTTTCCATGATTTTATTAAATTGTCATCTGTCTCAGAAAGACTGTGACTTTCTTCAGGGAATTTCAGTCTCTCATCTCTGCATTGCTGTCATTTTGCTTTTACAACAGTAATGTTAAGGCTGGAGTTTTAAGGCAGGTTTTAGGTGTCAAGGGAAAGGCAAGCAAAGGCGGAAAGCACCACAATCTGAGTGAAAATGTCCTTGCTTGCTTCTCCATGATGAGTCCTGGCAAGCAGTCTGCGACTACCTATGATGGATAGACCACAACTGGAAAAAACTGCAGCAGGTTGCACACCAAAAAAGTGCACAAGGCTAGAGGGACTCAGTGAATGGGAAAGAAGGATCCAGCTGTAAGGAGGAGCTACCTGGCTGCAGCAACATCACAGAGCCTTCTACTGTAAGTTTAGGAAGGTTTCAAGTTCAAGAACCTCCCAACTGCACCAGTCTTTTTAGACTGTGCTGAATCTTTTGCAAATGCTCAATCTTCAAAGGAATGGCACAGTGCCATCCAATACCATGGCTGGTCATGACGTAGAATTTTTTTTCTGGAATGGCTGAACCTTGACTACAGGATTCTTCAGTCCTGCTGGAAGCTGAAATCCTTGATCAAATTTAAAGCTCTTGGTCAGGCTGTATTAAAACATGGTATTAAATAAAACTTTCATAGCTAAATCTGGGATAAACCTTTGTGGGCTTGGCCAGATTTCCATTTTCTAGAACATTCTTCATTTTGGTCCTTCACTTACTGGTCACCTCTTACCAGCTGTCCTCTTACACCTCCTGTTCTCATAAGAAGCTCTTAATGGTCTTAATGCTCCAGAGTGATGTAGTGTTTTAAAAGTCAGTCCTGTGCAGTTCATTAATTTCTGTATGGCAACAAAATATGCCAAAATTGCCCTACAACTTGCGTTTTCTTCCTGAAAATTTACTCACTTTGTGCAGCGAAGGGTTTGTCAGTATTAATATAAGAAGAAAAGTGTACCATACCAAAACTATTCTGGAGAGTTCTTCCTTGGGAAAGATCCTACAAAAGTCAGTAAGCAGTTACTGCCATGGGTTTTGGGATATTACTCTATTTAACAAAACATGCCATTAACATTTAAACAAATATTTTGTTCCTGGTTTTTTTTTTTTCAGCATTTTCCACTGAATAAAACTTGGTCATGATTTCTGACTTGTAATTAACTTTTCATTTGCATTGATCATGCAGTTGCTCTCAGTAAGTTTTAAGCCTTTTATGATTGGAAAATATTCAGAACTACTCAAGCAAGAAAGTGTTTTGTCCACCCTTATCACAGTATGAAAAAGACACAGCAGTTAATTTTATGTTATTGAATTATTGGGCACTGTTTATAATATAAGAGTAGAAAAACAGTAGGGTGCATCAAACTGGCTGATGAGAGCTCAAAATAGGGGTGAGCAGGAGCAGAGCACCAGAGATAGATAATCTTACGAATTATTAGCCTCTTTACAAATTGATCTAATTTTGTTTTTTCTTCTAATGTCTCTTTTTCATTTGATTTTCTCAATGATTTCCCTGAAGTTTTTTTCCAGTTTGTCAACTCAGAAAATTTTATTGGTCATTCTCTTTTTTTTATCGTTCCACTATGTTGAACCATTATTTTTACGCCCTCAAATTATCCTCCCAGATGTATTCTGCTGCCTATTTTTTTTCATCAATATCTACTCTATGGATATGCTTTCTGTATGTATTATTTTTATTCATGAATATCAGATTTATGACTCTTGTTTCATTTAAAAATGTTCTACATCGCCATATGCCACCAGCCAACAATGCTCACATAGCGCCTCTTGCACTATGATTAAATAACTTCCAGTTCTTTAGAAGGAAAATAATGGATGTCACACAGCATAAAAAACAAGCACACACAAAATATCTAATTTCCATATGTTTGCCTCTATGGAAAATGATCTCCATAGTAATATACAAAGTTTGCAATCTTTATCAAGAGAATAAAGGTTTGGTGTTCGGAGTTTTTGTCCAGACAATGATAAATTATGAAAGATTTATTTTGAAGACTGTCAAAGGAGTGTCCCATATATGTGTATATAGACATACATAAATACATATATGTGACTGTTTGTGTATATCTAGTAACAGAGGAAGGAATGACTGATGGAAATTATAACATGAAACTGAAAAAAATGCAGAAAATACAAATTTTTCAGTAGGCAGCAAAAAACCATGTTGGTGGTGGGACAGAAATGTCACTACTGGTGTCACCCAGGGTTCAGTACTGGGCCAGCAAGTTCACTGATGACACAAAGCTGGGAAGAGTGGTCAATACCCCATAGAGCTGTGCAGCCCTTCAGAAGGACCTCAACAAGCTGGAGAGATGAACAGAGAACAGTCTGAAGTTCAACAAAGGCAAATGTAATGTCCTGCACCTGGAGAAGAATAACCTCATGCATCAGTGCAGGCTGGGGGCTGACCTGCTGGAAAACAGCTCTGTGGAGAAGGACCTGGAGGTCCTGGTGCATAACAAGCTGGCCATAACCCAGCATTACCCTTGTGTCCAAGAAAGACGATGATATCCTGGGGTGCATTAGGAAGAGCATTGCCAGCATCTTGAGGGAGATGATCCTGCACTTCTACTCAGCCTGAAGTACTGTGTCCATTTTTGGACTTCTCAGTATGAGCGAGACATGGAGCTCCTGGAGCAGGTCCAGTGGAGCGCTAAGAAGATAATTAAGATGTCCAGCTGAGGCAGCTGGGCCTGTTCGGCCTCAGGCAGAGATAATTTAGAGAGGATCTCATCAAGGTCTGAAAGTATATGAACAAGAGACAATGGGCAGAAAGGGATGCACAGGAAGTTTCAACTGAATGTTAGGAAGAACTTCTCTTTGTGAGTCACTGCATACTGGAACAGATTGCTCAGAGAGATTATGGAGTCTCCCTCACTGGAAGTGTTCAGGAACTGGATAAAAGAAAACAAAAGCCTGTTCAATGTGCTCTATGATGATCCAGCTTGAGCAGGAAGGTTGGACCAGATGAATCACTCTGGTCCCTCCCAACCTTGCCCATTCAGTGATTGTATAATATCAAACTTTAGGAAGAAACTCATCAGTATTGATGTCACGGATAGCAAAAGACAGAAGAGGGATTTGGGCAAGGAAGATATGAATATAGAAGGGTAGAGATTTCACATCTTTGCAAGGAACCATTGGAAAATCTGTCAAGCCATTTGGCCTACTTGACTACACTGGATTAACTATTTGCCAGGAGAAAAGGCAAGCACAACTGTTTTATTTGTACAGAAAAAAATGGAAGAGGAGATTCCTACCTGGGTTACTACTCATTAAATTTTCTGGATCGCTCTAAAAATTACAGAAAGAAATCCCATTCTGAACTAGTCAAGGCCTGAAAGAGATAATGATTTTATGTCTCTACGTCTCTTTAAAAGGACTACACACACTAGAACTTATATATGTTACTTTATATGGGATTTATACTGAAGAGACCTTACAGAGATTATCAGTAGTCAGCTTTATTCCACAAGAGATTTTCATGAAAAATGGAGAGTTTGTCATGTAAAAGTCTTCATAACCCTCTAAAAACTCATCATGCATTTACACATGAAGTTATTCTACACTTCTTTTTAATAATCAGATCTGTTGAGGTATTTACTCAAGTTCCATTTAAAGTGAAATCAGATATTAAGATGAGACTAATTATAGTTTTATGTTTAATGAGTCAATCACAATTGCATTTGTGTAACTGCAGTCTAAAATACCTCACTTGCATTTTGACAGATAGTCAGGGAATCAGATGAAAAAATCATTAGAGAGAAATTATAATGTAGCTTATCCATTGAACTCTGAAAGTTAAATAGAAATAATTCTCGTAATTTTTTTTTTGGTAAGATTTTCTGTTAGTTGTCTCAGTCCTTGGTATAAAAACCTCAATGCTTCCTTTTTCTGAAGATTATATGAAGATGCCTGATTCCTTAACTTATCTTGATTTGATCTCTTTTGATAGGATAGTCTATGTTGACAGAATTTATGAAAAAGTTAACAGCATATTTTCCTCTAATTGCAGATTAGTGTAATTGAAACTATACAAGTTTGGATCAAATTCAGTACTGAAAATGGACAAATATATGAAGAGGAAATACTGAGATGGTCTCATCAAATGATCTGTTAATAGCTTTGTATCCTGAGCTTCCCAGTTTCTAAGAATTTTGAAAAAAATCCGCTTATGATCTGTAAAGAAATTAATTATTTCATCTCAGATTGAATAAAATACTTGGTAGAATCGAAAATATTCTCAGATAATTTTTATCTTGTCTCAGGAAAATACATTTAGATGGTTTCAAAACTTTTACTAATGACTTTTCCTTTAACCATGAAATACAAGCAATACCTTATTTGCACAATTTTCATTGAATATTCTTAGGTAGGTAGGTAGGTGGGTAGGTAGATAACTATATCAAGTATACCAATAAGTAACCATATAGGCTCAGAAGGATTATCCATGACAAGTGTTTGTGCCTAACTTCCCTAACCAGAGCATGATAGCTACATACTTCAGACAGTAAAACCAGGAATTGTAACAAAAAGTATTGGCTCTAGCCTGTAAAGAAATACCGAAGAGGCAAAACTGCCTCAAGTCTCATATTCCTCAATTATTTAATTGAGGAATAATCTATTAAAACTATTAAATAATAATTCATTATGTTTGTTATTAATTAAATATTTATTAATATTTAATAATTTATTATGTATTAATATTTAATGGATATTTTATTAAATAATTATGTTATTATTTAAGAACTCACATTAAGAGTCCTCATTAATTGAAATTTACCTGTGTTGTCTTTTTCTGAGGTAATTTTCTTCACAGTATCTGTGTTCTGGCTTGACCTTGGCATGGGTTGATTTCTAAGTCCAATACCACATTTTGGTAGGTAGTCAGAAGATAGAATTTAAAGTATAAGAATACATGTGAGGCACATTGGACATCCATAACTTTTTAATGTCTTCTATATTTGTAACAACCAGGAAAAAAAACCAAACAAACAAACAAACAGAAAAACCCCTAAAGGTAGTATCTTTCTGTTTCCAGCGAAAACTAGATTGCTTGAGTACTACGTGATAAAAGGCGTCTTCTTAAATTGTTGTAAATTTCTTTTGAATTGCTTTATCTGAATGAAAGCAATAGTGAGATATGGGATAGTATTGTAAAACATCATCTATTTTAGCCTTGAATCCATCTGGGATAATATCAGCAAAAACTAATTTCTAATCAGTCTACTTTGACTATAATTTTTTGGTTATTTTCCAAATGGTAAGCATAAATAAAAAGAAAAAAAATCAAACATAGTGGAAAATACCAAAACTATAATAAAGAGAAGTTTTTCTTAATAATACAAGTAAAACTTTCGATCCAGGCAGGGGAGTAGAAGATGAAGAAAAGCTTCAGACTTAAAGGAACATTCTAAGTAAAGATGACTTCATCAATGCCTGACTGCATACCTATCTGAACTTTAATGTTCCTCTTAAATCAGCAGAAATTAAATTATCCTACTTAGAATGTTTTTGGTTGGATTAAAATATAAAAGTTCATAATAAAAAATTGTCATAAGCAAAACCAGTTTGAGAGCAACTCTGTAAGGTTCATTAGTGTTAAAAGAGTATAAGGAAAGATAGGTAGTTCATATAGCTCCAGAGAGCACCACAGTAGCTAACTGATATGGAAAATATATTTAGCTGCACACCTAAATATGTAAGATGTGTCCATTAGCTTTGTAGGGAAAGTCATATATTTAACACCTTATTTAACAAGCTTTGGACAAATATTCTTTAAATAAATGCTGAAGATGCACCTATAGCATCCTTTTTTGTTACTTTACTTGGGGGTGTTTGCTCAGTGAAGATAATTTTGCACAGCATTATTGCAGCTCATTAAGGTTAATCTTGCACAGTCAACTGCTGTAGAGCAAGATTTCCCAAGCAAAAGGTGTCACATTGTCTCTCTGTCCCATACCCCTCTCAACCATCATGACAACATGGAAGATAAATCTTATAGAGGCCTTATAAGTATGCAGAGTTAGATTGTTATATGTATTTGTTCCAGAAAATTGTCCATGACTCCCAAACAAAAGCAGAGGAGCTCATTTATGCCGAAATCAGTTTAAATCACAAGACAGCAGACTTGCTGTGTTCACACTTGGCCTTTAATCCTGGTTGTCAACATATAATGCCTCTCTAAACCTAAGACACAAATAATGTTTCTTGAGCAGGGATTTTTATTCTCTCATTTCAAAGTATCTAAGATAGTGGAGGATTATTTTACAGTATATGAGAGTGATAATTTTCATACTACAAAAATGGGGTTACCACCTGCAAGACTGAAGTGCATTTATAAAAAATTGTTTGAAAATGCTAAGGTGCCTGGGACAGGCAAAGAATCACATTTAGTGCAGCCTCATTTATAACATCTCTTAGGAGTGATCCCTACGGTGAAAATCCCCTGAAGCACATTGGTCATTACCTTGGACAGATGATTTTTGGAACAGCATAAGGCAGAGGGAGGCGGTGAGCAGGAAGAAAGTCGTAAGGAAGGAGTTCATCACTCTTATATGCTTGCCTCTCTTTTTTTTATTTAGCAGAGTAAACAACTACTCCACATTTTTTAAAGTCTTGTGCATAAAAATAGTTTTAAAAAAATCACAGGATATCCTTAAACTCTGAAATTTCTCTCATTTTGGTAGAGGAAACAAAACAAAAGTCATCCATTGGAAAAATGGAAATTTAACATCATTTTTTTGAGAGCCACTGAGCAATTTCTTTTTTCATTTGGTGACAAATTACAGCACAGAAGGCTGTACATCTTATCCTGGAATAGTTGTCTGCTCTGTATCCTGCATACACTGTTCTGACAGCTCTGTTTTGATTCCTTGAAAGTAAACATCTCTGAATTTATAAAACAAACTAATAAAATAATTGTATTAATTACAATTTGAAACTCCAATAAATTGTACGAAAAACAAATTAAAAGTTTAGAATTAGAAACAAAACATTTAGAGAACACCAAAAATAAAAGAGATATACAAATGAAACCTACCCTTAAACCTAACCTGTAGTGAAATATTATTTGAGATCTTAACTTCCTCATTTTTATTACGTATCTCTCAAATCAGGAGCCCAGTAAAGAAAAGACTGCTTCAACTCCACAATCCCATATTAAAGAAGGAAGAAGACTGAGCATTAATTCCCAACGTGCATGTGCAAAAATAGGCATATACAACATAGACCTACAAAAATACACAACTGATCACACCAATCTCAGATAGACACACAGACAAACACAGCAGACAACCTTTTTCTTCTCCCTTGTGTGACTCATAGGGATAATGTCCAGTTAGTGGAAAATATTTGTATATAGATTGTGCAACATTAATCCTTTTAGCTCAGACACTTGGTCTGCCCAGTAGCTGCTCCTGGTTCCCAGCCTCCCCAGCTGCTGGAATGTGCGCTGTGCCCCTGTGCTGCAGTCCTGCTGCAGTTTCTGGCACAGGCCTCTGGTACCCACGCACTAACACACGAACAGACACAAACACGCACACTTTGGATCCCTCCAGAACAGGGATCTCACACACAGTCCATCCATGTGCTGGTGCTGGATCTTTGCTCTTCCACAGTTTCCTCAGTTATGGATGGACAGACATACAGACGCACAAGTTCATCTCAGCTGACCTCTTGGCTGGGGCAGCATTTGTCTCTCCAACTAAGTTATTTGGCTTCCCTCGCCTTCCCAGTACCGCTACACTCTTCTGTGTGTGGGGAGATGATCTTTTTACTGCACAACCAAACATTTCTTGAATCACTTTTTTAAAGCCACAAACCTTTTTAGTCTTTGATATTAATAATGCTAGTTATAAATGACATGTCAATGTTGGGATACAGTTAAAATAGCAGCAAATAATTTTTGCTAGGACAAAAAGTCTAAAATATTGGATTAGCTTGACCTTTATTGATACTTAAATAAATAATGTCATGCTATATTTCAAATTCAAGAGGGCATTAATTTATGCAACATTATAACAGAGAGTTACTGTGTGTACAATTATTGCAAAGAACATAATATGACTTTTAGGGAATTACAGGGTAATACCAAAGTTAAAAAAACTACTTAGAAATGGTATAAGTTATCAGACATCTGTACTGTAAAAATTGTATTAGGAAAGCTCAGTTTATTTTGAACTCTTAATTAGACCATATTGTCTAGACAAGACCATCAAAAGAAAGATGACGCATAAGAAGACTATATGCTCAAAAGCTAAAAAAAATACAGTTCTTTGAAATAAATTCCTCTGTAAAATGGAAGAAAATTATTTTAATGAATATACAGATGATTCACTGAGGAATACCATGAATAATTTCAGAGAACAGCAGCCTAGTTAATCCTCTTTTGTGCTGACTCATGTGGTACTCTACAGCTTTTGTTCCTATGAAAAAGAAAAGAACAACCTACAGCTCTCAAATGAACTTACATAAAGTGCAAGTAAATAGAAGTCACTAAAGGAGGAAGGAATACACAGTACACAACAGCAAATGAAATGTGTGACAACAGAACAGATGTTTATGCATAGAGTATCTGGAAGACAACAGAGGTTACATAATTGATGGTAACAAGAGCATTTGAATAATGCTGCGTCTTCCTAAAATGTAGCAGTATCACAACAATGATGTGAAATACGTGTCATTACAGTTTTATAGTAAAGTGGTCACTAACTTGGAAGAGAAGGCAGGCTGTGGAGTTGTTAAAAGGGCAGATGGAATATTTTTAGGATACTTCTCGTAACAGGAGAAGTCAGGCTGATGTTACGACTTTTGCTCTTCTTGCTCTACCAAGGCAGTAACTCCCACGGCACAAAATTACGACTCATATGGTTGGAATGAATAAGGAATCTGCAGTCTCTTCAAGTCTAACAAACACATTTTTTTGAGTCTCACATTTCTCCAGCCTATGAGAATACAAACTTCTATTTAAGTAGCTGCTGTGTCACAGTAACTTCTCTAGAAAAGCTCAGTCATTGCAAGTGTAGGTCCTCTTTTGTTTCCCATGGGATTGAGATAGCAAGCAACTTTGACCTCAATGAACTGCAAATCTGCTTCTGGTCATACACAAAAATATACACCAAAAAGAAAGAGTAAGGTGGTTACAGACCTTCCTCCAAATGAGAGGAACCAACTCTGATTTGTCTCTTTGTCCACTGCCCTCTCTCTCTCTCTCTACCTCCATTCTACTAAGTAATTTTATGTGCACCAACTGACATCAATATCTTGCAGCATACCAAAAATGCTAAAAAGGAAGAGATGATGGTTACAAAGAATATCTGGAAGGCAACTGGAGGTAGCTCACCAAAGGTCATTGGTCATGAACTCTCCAGGGCATGAATCATACAACAGTGGACTTGAGTGGGTGGTTATTGTTTCACAGTCAACTAAAGTAACAAAGAAAAATCTTAATACCAAGAATTTTTTTAAAACAATGGCCACTTCAATAGAAAAAGCAAGACATCAGGCATATAATCAGAACATTTTCATAAGCTTTCTTCTCTGAACTCCAGGAAAATTATCCCACAGTTTGTTTCACTGGCTAATGTTATCAACTGGCACCATGAAAAGGGCCAGCGTATGACGCTGCATTCCTACATAAGGAATGCAGGAATTCAAGTCTTGAAAAGCAACCACAGCACCAAGCTGACTAAAGATGTAGCTCCTGAACAGTTATGTAAGAAAAGAAGCATCTGCTAAGGGTATCAAGGCACAAAAGACCAGATCAAGCTTTTAAAACCTTATATCTATTTCATTATTTTATATATATATATATATATATAAGTAATTTAGAATTACACCTTCCTGTATGTGAGGTTTTGTTGCTCTTATTTCACTTACTATTACTTAAAGGTAATTTTAAAAAGCTGTTTGGTAATTAAGCTTTCCAACTTGTGAGCACAGAGTTATGAGGGCTCCTGTTCTCCTTTCCCTCTTTGCTCCTTTTCTGACTAAAGCAAAGATAGTTGTCTGCTTCTTAACTGAAATTTTCTTTGAGCACTCTGCTTTAGTTCCATCTTGGTATGGTCTGAACAGAAATGCTTCTGAGGTTTCAGAGTATTTTTACCTGGCTCCAGAAAGTGAACCCTCTAACTTTAAATTTCTCTACATGACTGGTAGACATCCCTGAGACAAGACAGGTCTTTTAGTGTGGGGGACTGATGTGGCTTGATGGCCGCTAATAAACATAAAACATTTGAATGATCTTTCAAATAAATGTACCAGATATACAGTGATGCATATCCAAGGTGATAGTCTAATTTATGTGAAATGCTCTGTAGTGTTTAGGTGTAAGTTAAACTGAGCAATGAAAACAAATTAAGCATTTTGAGATGCAATGCTGATTCTTTTTTTCTTTTTTTTGCTTTCATACAAATTCTGCAGTGAATGTTGCTTCTTGCTCTATTTTTCCTGCTACCTTCACAATGGTTACATATGATTTCTTTTCCCAATTACTGTTCATTGAGAAGTCCAGGTGTAAGTCTTGTGGTCAGTGTTCTATTGATGCTGCAGGAACTTTGACAGTAAGTTTCCAGCTGGGTCAAAAATTCTCCACAAATCAGGCAAGTTAAAAATATCACCAAAAATATCAAAAATGTTGAAGTGGCATAGGTGGGCTAATTACAAGGTTTTATATGAGTATGGTCTACTCCACATGTTATATTTGATGGGATGTGTTGCCTTGGGGTTTTTTCTAGACACTTTAAGATTTGACTTTCCAAATCACCAAGATCAATGTGCCAGTCTAGACGTGGTTTAGCAAAATCCTGCAAGGAAACCCAAAATATATACTAATCTTCATCTGGCCAGAATGAAATTACACCCACAATTTAAATAGGTTATCTTGATTATTGTAAGCAATCCTTTTTTTTTTTTTTTTTGCAATCCTTTTGCAATTAAGACATCAAATCCAGTAAAACGTAACATAAAATCTTAAACTTGTTACCTTTCCAAAATCAGTTATTGTAAGACTTTGCCAACTAGAGGACCTCAGGTCTTTACATATCTATGTTACATGTGCTATAAATATTTCTTCATTTCTATAAATGTAAACCAGATAAATACTTATAAATTCTGATTATAGAGTCTGATTTTTACATATCATAATTGTTCTGCCATATAAATTAATATAACCATATAAAATTTTACTGGGCTTTTTCAGTTAGCACTTAGACATAAACGTCATATCTTTCATCTGGTGTGAAATCTTAAGCACCAGGACTCCAGGAGCTTCTTGCTTATCTAGATGAATAATTACACTGTGATCTTGAAAGTACTTGATATCTTAAAATTGGGAGTAAGACTGTGCAGGGTACAGACTGAAATTAGTAAGAATACTTTTCCTCTGGTTTATGATTCTGGTTCTTCAGCAAAGACCGTAAAATAACTTTTAGTTACATTTAATAAAATACAACTAAATGTTAAGGTTTATGATTCTTCAAAACTATTTTAGTTTTTTTTTTTTAGCTGACTTTTAAGGTTTTAAATCTGCCATACTTATAAGGGTTTTAAAATTCTGCAACTGTAGGTGAATATATAAATACATCAAAATATATATAGATGTATATGTCCATACTTAATATAAGAATGTCTGTTCTGTTATCAGCTCTTGCTGTGGATAACGAGCTTGAGAATTGAAAAAAATAAAGAAATTGCAACGAGCAGACAAAAAAATAAAAAGGGAGAAAAATATTTTTATGTAAAATCATGGACCCAGAAAGGAAAAAAGACTTTTGTTATATTCAGCGATTGAAAATACCCAACCAAACAAACATGGAAGAATCACTGTGTTATTTTACTATGTCCTCTTTGTAGCCAGCCATCTTTTACATATGCACTACACTGGGAACTAAGTTTCCTTTCTCATCTTTACAATATTTATGTTTCTACAAGTAATGTTCTTGTCTTCCCCCTCCCTAAATCCAAAATATTTGTGATGATATCAATTTCTTAGGAAATTTTGTGATTGACAAATTTATTTTTATTCCAAATACGAGGAGAAAAAGCTTGAATGTCTCCCACTGAGAGATTCTGAGAAATTCACGGTTTACTTTCCTTTGTAGGCAAAATACTTTTGAACATATTAGTTCTGAAGCATCAGGATATTGCAGAAATGTGAAGAATGGAGGAAAAAAGCTGCTCTGTACTTCTCCTTCCTAGTCTTATCTAATATGCCAGTATACGGTTGTGTACGATTAAAAAAATACAAGACACAAGAAGTCTTTTGGGATGTAGACTGAGTGTTAAATAGTGATCACTCAGATTCTTTAGTCAGCTGCGGCTTTTGTAATGAAGTTTAAACAAAGTTTTTTTCAGGACAACAACTCCTTTCTATAGAGGCAGATACTTCAAGTGGAGGCTTGTTCTGTAACACAATTAGGTTTATTTATGCACAATCTCAAACTTCCAGCACTTCTCAGTAGTTTTGCATCAGCTTTTCAGTGTAGAGATTCAATTTCATTCTCCAAAATGTTAATCACAATAGTTGTATCAGGATTCACAGGATGGAAACGATGGCCTTAGAGTCAAAAAGAGTTACCTAGCCTCAGGAGAAGTAGACTAGAACTCCTGATTTTCCTAGTGCAGTGTTTCGTAGATTTATTTTAATTAATGATCTTGATGTATTTTAAGAAATACTGTATACTGATTTTACCAATGAAAACTGCCTTAGCAGGAAAACCTCCACAGATTTGCTAATTAACAGACTAATGCAGCCAATAACTACGATTACATCAGTTACTGAAATTATTTTTGTACAAGTTTGCTCAACGGATATCAATATCAAACATATGTGACTATATTTTTTTCAGCAGATGTCTTTTCATATATTTTCATTTCCCCAGACATTTGGGAAATGAAAGAATGCACAGGTTTTTATTCATGAACGTCCTCAGGTAACATCTCACTTTAAGACATGAAACACAAAAATAAATTTATAATAGTAGCAATTATACTGGCAAGTCTAGAATGCCTTAAAGTATTTTGCATTACATGTGCTTCACACAGAAAGTCCTGTTAGCATAATTTAGGCTCATTTTGATGCAGAAAAGAAGGAAAACGAAAAGGGCAAAATGTGCAGATTAGAAGCAGAAGATTTCCAGACAATCTTTACATGTTGATCTGATACATACTGTATTTGCTGTAATTTGAAGATTGATCTTAGGTGTTAGTTGGCATTTTTGCTCTATTTTGATTAGAAATTGTAAGAAATTAATTAACTTTTATGCTACTGACTCATCTAGCAGATTGTAATTTGAAATATGTACTTAGGACATGAACTAAGACAAAAATAAATTAACCTGATTATTTCACTTCCACTGGAGTCATCTGTGGGCCAAGGTCACAAAGTCTGATATTAAAATTAATTTTGTGGGTGACAAAAATAATAAATAGATCCATTCAAATCGCCACTATTAATTGTAATTTGCCGACAGCCCTTGACCACAATTTCATTCCACTTTTGGAGATGTAGTCATATCATTCAAGTTTGCGAATCTTGACAAGATCTTCTGGTGTGAAAATCTGAAATCTCTTTTAATTTTTGAAAGATGCTGCCCCTCCTTCTCCATTCAGCACAGGAAGAGAGCAGATATCATCAAGTTGCTTGGTACCTGTCTGGGAAAAACGGTGCTGTCCTTTCAAAAATCCTTCACTAGTCAGTGCGGAGGAGTGGCAGTACCTGAGCGCATGGAGCCTGTATGCTTTCAGTACTGTGAGCCTGAGTGGGGAGCACATTTGCTGTGATTTAGCTCCATAGGTAGTTCAGCCCCACACAGCTCACTGTCCCACAGTGGGGTCGGTGTCTCTTCTGTCTCTTAGATTGTCCTGTCAGTGAGGATACCGGAGGAAAAAGGGATGCACAAGAAGTTGGGAGGGGACACAGACAGAAGGTCCCATCTGGCCAAAGGGATATTCCATAACATATGGCATCATGCTCAGATTATAAAATGGGGGCAAAGCTGGCCAGGGAATGTTGCTTAGGAGCTGGCTGGGCATCAGTCAGCTGGTGGTGAGCAATTGCATTGTACACCTCAGTTGGGGAAACTTTCATGTCTGACCATACAGGAGTCATTGTGGCAATCACACTGGCACCACCTGAGCCAGGACTAAAGACCCTTCGCAGCGAACAGCTCCATACTGTCTTGTTACCAACCCAACCCCAGGTTTCACAGAGCAGAATCTCAGACATCTGCATCCTTAAAATAATTTATCTGCCATTCAAAAAGAGAATAACATCTTGAGCTGGTGCCTTTGAGGAGAGGTCCTGAACAAAGGACTCCCTGAGCTTTCTTGCCTTCACAGTCTGTGTGTGGTAAAGCCTGGGGTCTTCCAGCTAAATCCTTAGCTCCTGCTGTGCCTGCCTCTGAGCGTTCATCTCCACAAGTCCTCATGCCAAAGTGTTGGCATCGGCTCACACCCTCATCTCAGACTCCAGGCACCCAGAGCTCAACCTGCAGCTCGTACAGCAGCTGCACACTGAGCTACCGGCACTAAATGTGTTTCTCAATATTCAGTAGCTTTTTATATTCTAATTCTATTATTATGACTATGGTTTTTTCCTTCTCTATCTCATTAAACTGTCTTTATTTCAACCCATGAATTTTACTTTTTGTCCAATTCTGTCTCCCATCTGACAAGGGGAGGGGGGTAATCAAACATCTCTGTGGCGTGTAGGTGCCTGATGGATTAAACCACAATCATAGATAAATTTTTAACTTTATCTCTAGACACTATAAACCCATATATTATTCAGAAGGACTAATTATAGTTAAGGAAGACAATGCTCAACTTCATCTAAGAATGCATTGTAGCATTGAAAGACAATTACCATAACTGCACTATATCAAACTCTTATTAAAAAAACTTCTTGCAGTAGTTGATTTATTTTCATGTATATCAATACATGGAGTACTGTTTTCTCTTCATATAATCACAAGAGCATTTAGGTTGGAAAAGACCTATAAGATCATCAAGTGCAACTGCTAACCCAACACTTCCAAGTCCACAATAAACCATGTCCCTAAGCACTGCAGTGACACATGTTTTAAACAACTCCAGGAATAGAGAGTCTAACACTTCCCTGGGCAGGCTGGTTAATGCTTGACTATGTTTTTAGTGAAGAATGTTTTTCCTAATATCCAATCTAAACCTCCCCTGCTGCAACTTGAGGCCATTTCCTTTAATCCTGTCAGTTGTTACCTTAGAGAAGAGGCCAACCCCCACCTTGCTACTACTACCTCCTTTCAGGCAGTTGCAGAGAGTGATTAGGTGTCCCCTGAAACCTAATCTAAATACAATATTCAAGATGCAGCCTCACCAGAGCCAAGAACAAAGGGACAGAAACTTCTCTAATCCTATGGGCCTTTTCTGTGCTCCTATGCAGTATTTCTAGTTCAACACCTCTTTTCGCAGACAGGCTTTACATTCTGTCACACTATGGATTAAAAAAATTATCTTTTTCTTCCTCTCTTTTTAGATTTTGAATACTTAGCATAATTAAATTCTTTAATACTTCAGATTTTACTTTTAAAATCTGTTCTTTTTTATCCTAAGATTCCTTATGTCTAATGTCATGATTAAAACCTACAAGGTTTTTAAATTGGATTGTCAGAACATGCTAATTTCAGAGCTATTTTAGAGTTTCTTCCAGATGGAAATCTGTCTTCTCCCACGTGACTTCTGCCAACTTGAGCTAACTATGTTGTAATGCTATTTTAATGAAGAGAGAGACTTTTAATTGAGCACCTGGTTCCCCAAATGTATCTGATTTTCACAAAATGGGTAATATTTTGACTGGTTTTGAAGATGTACTTGTGTAAAATGGCTGTAAAGAAATTGCAGACAGTAATTTGCATGTTTTTAAAGGAAATAAAGTCTTCTAATAATATTGAATTTTTGGTAGTTTTATGTTATCAAGAGAAGCCAATCCAAACCCAAATAGATCAACTACCTTCTCTATGCACTACTCCATCCCAATCATGTTTACAGAATGTTTTAAGGTCTTAAAAATCCCCAAACCCCAAAATTGTACCAAGAGGAATTTTCTTCAAGATAGAGGAATTGATATAATATCAGGGGTTTACAATAGCCTGGTAGATGATACAAAGTATGGTACTTGCAAATCTTCAAAAAGTCATAATGCATAGATGTAGCTAAATCATGTCTATGAATGTTTAGGCTTCTTACGTACAATGCCTATAGTTTTTATATGTGTGACTTTCATACTGCAAGACTAACAGTAGCTTTTCTCGATAAAATAGCATTGCTGTGGGTTTGATTTGAATTCATAAACCAGATTTACTTCTCACAGAGAAGCAATAGCTTTATTAGACCAATTCGATTTAACAAAGAGTTGAGTCTTCCATAGATAAAATTTTTTTCTATTCATGAAACAGAAAAACATGCTTTCAAAACTAAATACATGTGCAACCACTAGTACTTTATATTTAGCTTGGTTATTTGTTAGTTGCTGGCTGGGGGTAAACCACAACACTAAGTACCACACTGCTGATTGCTCACCCCCCTCCCTTCCCCTGTGGGATGGGAAAGAGAACCAGAAAAAAAAGTAAAAACTTGTGGTTTGATATAAGAAGCACTTAATAACTGAAATAAAATAAAATGCAATAATCATTAAAACAATAATAATGATAATAATCATAATCATGGAAGAGAGAGAGAGAGAAATAAAACCTAGGAACATTAAGTGATGCACAATAAATTGCTCACCAAGCACTGACTAATGCTCAGCCAGTCCCTGAGCAGCAATTAGTGGCTCCCAGCTAAATCCCTCCAGTTTAGAGACTGGACATGATGCCTTACAGGATGCAATATCATTTTGGCCAGTTTGAATCAGATGTCCTGGCTGTGTTTCGTCCTAGCTTCTTGTGCACCTGCTCAGTGGCAGAGCATGGGTACCTGAAAAGTCCTTGACTTAGAGTAGCACTACTTAGCAAAAGCTAAAACACTGTTGTGCTATCGGCACTATTCTTACGATAAATCCAAAATGCAGGACTGTACCAGCAACCAAGAATAAAACTAACTATCCCAGTCAAAGCCAGGACAGAAGGGATAGATGACAAAAAAGGATAGGGAATAGGGAAGGAGCTACACATCATAAAGATAAATCACATATATAGAAACAAACTTGGGTGCATGTCCTGGAAGTAAAAGCCAAACAGTGTTTCATTGGAAACAGAGAATGAAAATAATTATCATTATCATTAATAAGCAAATTTGTGACATAGCCATTATGTAAATAACTCATCTGATAGATGTTATTGATTTTATAAATTAAAATGTTTGCTGTGTAAGGTGCAAATGAAGTGATATGAATAATCTTAAATTTTAGGTAATTTTACAAACTCTGAGTAAAATGTTTTATTTCTGACTTTGTACATTCCCTGAGGAAAAAGCTTTAATTAAAATACCGGAAGCCCTTAAACTACATCAGTTTTATAAAGCTGTAATATCTTATATGTTCACATAAAGACATAAAAAGTGTGAAATACTCATGTGGAGAATATAAACAGGTGCAAATATATTTCAAATATAACAATTAAATGATAGGCATCTATTAAACTGCAGGTGACATGCAGGAGAAGATCACACATAATAATAACCATTTCAATGCTAATGCTTTGTCACAGGTTTGTATATGTTATAAGACAAAAGAAATTTCTAGGTAATTCCTAGGTGTAATTCCTAAGAAACCATTTAGGTACAATTCCAGGAAGTGACTTCAGCAAATTTTAATGAGCTGTAAAAACAGAAACCCTGTAGTAACTAATTTGCAGGAAAGATTATTTTAAAGAAATAGCTCTCTTTCTTAGCTGAAAACAAAATTTCTATTGCAGTACCATTAATAACAGAATCTCACAACTGTTTAGTGAAAAATTTTGACATTTTATGGACTAGAATTTTTAATGATGGATTTTGTTGGATTTTAGTTCATCAAAATGCAACTAAATATATAGAGAGATATATATACGTAGTTATGTGTAGAAAAATAGTCAATATTTTGTCCAAATAAAGTCTCATGAAAAAGAAGTAATGTTGTGAGAAAAATTCAATTTATTTAAAATTTTGGTCTCTTCAAGTGATACTTAACACAGGATAGACCTGAAGAATTTTATGTCATCATATGAGTAATTTTCCATCTCATTAGATGAACCTCTTAGACTAAAGACTCTCTTTAAAATAAATGTGCAGTTATCCAAAGAAAATTTAACTCCGAGTCCTAATACACTCACCTAACTTTCACCTTTCACTCTGATTTGTGAGATTCTTATTCGGCTGCAAAGAGGATTGAGTCACCTTTAACCATCATGTGAGGTTATATGCTACAGACTCATATAGACACCCACAGAGGAGTTCAGAGAGACAATGCCAGGAGTGGGGCACCAAATAATGTTCTGCCAGGGTACCCTCAGCTCCATCCCTGTGGGAGTCCCAGACAGACCTCTCTGTGTGCCTCTGAGGGTGAGAGCAGAGTGGGGTTTTTGTGTTGGAAACAACCAGGGGTTCATGTGAGTGCTCCGGGGGTCTGCCTGTTACCTGTGTGCCTGGCATGTGGGGTATAAATTTTAAGGACGGGCCTCTGCGGGGCAAGGAGATGGACGCAGTGATCCTTGTGGGTACCTCCTAACCCAGCATACTCTGTGCTTCTGTGATTCTGTGATGTATGTGCTCTGTGTGCTTGTGCTTGTGTCTCCCTGCTGGTTAGAGCTGGTTAAACCAGGAGCTATGGCAGCCTCATCTTGGCCACAGTATATTTTCCTCTAACAATACCTACATTTTCCTCTAACAACATCCATCTAATAATTGAATAAGATATCTTCTAGCTTCCAGGTAATCTTTAATTCATGGCGTATCATTGTAAAATGTTCTTTAAAATACTTTCAGTACATCTGAGAAATGACAGAAATTAATTGTTAATTTAGGATTGCTTTACTATAATTGAAAATGACTAAAAGTTTACTGTGAAGATGACTTAAAATAAGTTATAAACAGAGACATATAAATTAGTTTGATATGCAAAACTTTTTTACAATTTCTGCTCACTAGTTTTGTTCATCTTGGTCTTGTAGTCCATGATTTTTTTTGAGCTTTAGGTTCAAATGAACATCTTACTTCAAAGCAAGATTCAATCAATCCAGTGGTGTTGCTTAAGCTTTCATGTCCACACCAAATGAAACTGCAAGCACCTATTTGGTACAATTCCATAACAGACCCATTTTGTTTCTTGAAAGGTTTGTGTGCATTAGGAAGTCTGCTGAAGGGTTTCAAGCCTGCAGAAAAAATCACAAACCCCAGAAAATTAGCCAAGTTATACTTTTTCCAGCTTACAGCACCAAGTGCTAAAGCATGGTTAATGACTAAACTACTGAAAAAACCCAAACCAAAAGAATAAGAGGAGGTAGCATTGCAAATGAATCAATGAGTGAAATTAACTTTCTGTAGGAGCTGTTTGCTGCCTGATTGTACATGCATTTCTGGGATTTTTTCAGTCAATTTTGAAACTGATATTACTTTCTGCTACCAGACTAAGTCTGTTTTTGGGGAAAAATCTTATTTTTAGCTCTTCTTAACACTTCATAATCCCACCAATGCATACTTTTCCCAGTATTTTTAAGTGCAAAATTGCTTTTTGGCCAATATAAAATTATTTTAATAAATTTTTTTCATTGCCTTTTTATAATGATTATATCTGAGTGTGCCAAGTTCAGTTATTTAAATATAATGCCAGTAATGATTTTTCCATATTGTTTTTATTTGCCAAAATATGTCAGATTTCTATTGACTTTGTTGTTGGTATTTCGTTTATTTGGTTCCGTTTTTAATTCTGTGTGACCTTCTATTACATAGAAATACTGAAATCTCTTTACCTTCACTTAGCTCTAATTTGCTTTAGGAATCTACAATGATATATCTATTCATACTTGAATGAACTACTTCTGAAAGTGCATGCCAATAAAGTTCTCAAAGGATCAGACATAACAACTAAAAGTGTCTTGTCAGAGCGACTTCACAGTGTGACTTACTAAGTCTCTGACAGTCCATTTCTGTGCGTTTCCTGAGTAGCAAATTATGCCTTTGAACAAATTTCTGAAAATGCAGATTTTTTTTCTCAAAATAGTAAATAGTACTGTAAAGACCAAGGTTTTTTTCATTTGTGACCTCAAAAGTAGTTAAACCATTTAATTAATTTGCTGAAATGTCACTGCCGTTCACAGAATTTTGCCACATAAACATGGAAATTACTGGCTTAAAGTAGGAAAAAAAATGTTGATCTGAAATCAAAGCATTGAAAGCTGACAGAAGTGTCATGGAAGCTCAATATCTGTTTTAATTAACACCCTGGAATAGCTATTTAGATGTTGCATGGCTTTTCATTAAGAATCTACCCGTGTAGATTTGACACCTCTTTGACAATTTTGCAGAAATTCATTGATAAAATAGATTTTTATCAGATCAGATAGTGAACTTGATACTTGATATAGCCTCCATAACAAAAACTACAAAAACATAAACACTTTATCCTCACTTATTTGAATGGATTTATCAAGTAAGGCCTAAAGTCTGAAGTGTCTCATGTTGTTGCTGTATTTCCCCGATCTGCTTCCTGCAATATCATCCACAGTCCCTTCTGTCTTAGCTATAGTGTAGCTTTGTCCCCTTTTCACTGTAATTTCTTAGAGAAATACTTTTAATATTTCCATTGTTGAGATCAAAATGGTTGTTGGTGTAGTAAAATAGTAACATAAAATGATCATATTGAGGATTTCAAAATACTCTTTAGACTTACGTCTGAAAACTCCTTAAATGAAAGCCAGTCAGATAAAAGATGTTCTAGCTTCTGGCAAATGCCATTTAGATCCAAATACTTCAGTCTTAATATGACAAAGTGTCACATTAAGTGGTCAGTGTTGTAACACAGTATTATTTCTAGGAGTTTACTCCTTCTTTTGTTGTTGGAAAGGGAATTCTTAGGAATCAAAGAGTTGTTTAACAAAAATTAAGCACTTACTATTTTTATCATGTTTTTACCCTTCTTTTTGATACTGTTTAAAAATCTGTTTTTATTGTCCTTTATTGTGTTTCCTGAATCATTAGATTTACTTTTACTGGAAAAAAAAGAAAAACAACAATCCCCTCCTTTGACCCTGCCACATTCAGACAAAAATCCTAATGAAATTCATAGATCCTCTGTCTATTCTCTGATGCAGTGTTTTTATATTTAGTGAACTAATGGTCCCAATTTTATTAGTGAACTAGTATAATTATGTTTTTTTTTTTCTTCAGTGCATGTCACAAAGGACACATACAATATTTCCATCTGCAATGTGTGCCATAATAATGTTATTTGTGCCCTACCTACTAAGGTACTCCTTCTAAGCAGAGAAGAGGTAAAAGCATTATTTCTCTGTGAAAATACCCACACTCCTCTGAAATAATTTTGAATTACTACTTTTCTTTCTCCTTTAGTCATTAAAGGTTAAGTGCTATTCTGGGCATTCCTTTAGCTAAGAAAGAAAAAAAATGTGAAAAAGAAAAGGGAAATATTCTTAGACTAGACTTCTTACCTTAGAGCTAATATTCTTCATTTTAGAAGAGGATTTTTGCCTCTTTTCTTTTGAGAATATAATGCCTACAAAACTGCTTATCATGTTACCTGGGTCATTCTTTGGATGACTGAATATTATTTTGCTAGAATATTGCCATTCACATTCTTGTAATTAGGACTTTATATTATTGACAGGTTCATGGTGCTAATTTCAGAATTTAGATTTTGAATTTTCAAAAGTCCGACTTGGAAGTCTGGTTATACTTTTTACAGAAAAATGGTTCATTAAAGTGTTTATAAATAGCTGACTCCAAATGGTTCACAAATTAGATATGTCTCTTTAGATACATCTGTTTATGGTTTTGCACCTGGGAGATTTTTCCATTAACAATAAACACATATGCAACAGCTAGAGCTGAACTTTTAAATTTTTCTTTGTGTCATTTTTTTTCTCGAAAAATTATTTTCACTATATTCAGCAAGTGTTCCTGAGGTATTAAATTTTTACATATTCATTTGCCAATTAAAAACATGGCTCTGTAGATTATTTTCTTCAGTAGTCTATTACGTAATTTATATATATACTAGCAGGAGCAGTCATAAATTATTTCTTAATTCCTTATTTCTAAATGCGTTCCTACTTCTTCATTTTATGGCTTTTCTGATTTAAGTGCTTTAAATGTTCTCAATGTCTTCTGGCTTGGTCCTTCTAGTTCTTTGATTTAGCGGTCTTTAAACAATACTGTCTCTAGTTATGTCACTCCTATTAATAGAATAAAGCTAAAGTCAAGGTAATTGTCTTCTACTACTGTTTTAGCCTTCAATACTTTTATTTTAAACCCAAACCAGGATTAGTGCTTAGAATTTGTTGGGTTTTTTTATTTATTTATTATCGGCTAAGCTAATTTTTTTCTTCATTGCCCTTTCATTTGTACTTTTGTCTTTCTCATATCTCACTGCTATTAGCTCATCCTTTTGCTACTTTTCTTTCTTCATTGTAGCACTCTTTTTTTGTACAACACTCCACAATATACTAAACATATTGGTGGAAAGTATCTTTTATCTCTCACTAGTTTATATTATGCAAATATGAAGTGCAAATGAATGTTGATATTCTATAAAAACCAAATAAATACTAAGCAGAAAGTCAAAACTTTAGTGGAGGACAGGTATGCAACTTAGTTTTTTAGAACAAAAGAGAGTAAAATTCCCTTCCAAGAATTCTTTACATACTTTTTAGTAATTGTAAAGTGATCCATTATTTAATTTTGGCATACAAATGAAAAATTAAAAAAAGAACAAACCTTTGTTTGCTCTATCTTAATAGATGTCCCTGATCTTTAGAAAATCATTCAATGTTGTACATTTTCAGTACTATTTTTAGTCATTACAGAAAAAAAATATATATATAATTTGAATCTCAATATTCTTCCCATATTGTGACTTTTATGGTCACTGTATATAGTTTAGTGGATGTAATATCCATCCAGTCTGGGAAGTAGATACACTGTCATTTTGGCTCAAGAAATTTCACAAAATAATAATGGGAAATGTCAAGAAGGGCAATATAAAACACAAACAGGAAATTATAACATCACTGTTTCTTTCTGTCTTTCTTACACCAAAAAGAAAAGTAAGCTTGTAAATTTATTCTAAGGTTAATCAAAAATTAGAAAGGAGAAAAGTTTGAAACCTATGAAGTCTTTTGAAATGGATCTTTTGGTCTTTTGATTGAAATTTCAAAACAAATAAAAGTTAATCACAGTCCCCAAAAGCTTCTAAGAACCAGAGTAGATTAGTGAGACAAACTGCAGGATTCATTGAATAAATTATGGGTATATTAAGCAAGGTAGCATCAGTAATCACAGTTATTCAAGTTTGCCACCTGCCTAGTGATTAGCTTCCTATGAGCCTCATCATCATAATGTTTTAATAAGGGGTTTGGATGAAAGTGAAGTGAGGGCTTCACAGCTTTTTATAGGAATTCTTTTCCTACTGATCTTGTGTAGCATGGAAGAAATTAAATGGATACAACAATATTATGGAGTTGTTTCCATTGCAGCTGTCCTGTGGGTTATTTCACTGGGGTGAAGCTTCAGCTGGAGGTCTATCTTACATAAAGAATCTGATGTAGTGTTACAGTGGATATGTAGACCCATAGACTGGGAAAACTGCTTCCTTTTTTTGGTCTCCCTAAATAGTGTCTCTGGATAGTTTTTTTTCCAAACTAGAAATAAAATTGTTCACAGTTGATGAATTTGATGAAATTGCAATTAGCTCACTGTTTTTGAAACTGAGTATTTTACTGAACCCCTTGTCTCTTAGCAACTTCAAATAAAATTCAGCTCCCATAAGAAGTCTCTCAAAATCCATATGTACTCATTTATCACAATCAGGTTTTAATATTGAGGTCCCTGCACTTCCCCATAGAAGATACTCTACCCCAAAAGCAGCACATCCTGACAAGGCTCCTAGACTTAATAGCTAAAATCTCTTTCTTCTTGCAGATCTCTACAGGCTCTCAGGACCATAAAATACTTCATAATGTACTCCCACCAGGCCTGCAGTAATTCACTTGTCATAATACACCAAGGATACAAGTCAACAAAAGCAGATTTGTGCTTCATCTTACATTTTGATCTCTGAAGTTATTCTTAAGGAAAACAAATTGAAATGCAGGGCACATTTGTTTTGGAACCCATTTGTGGTTTATTATTATAATGAGATAAACAGGCCTAGCCAAAACATTTGATCCACAGAGAACAAGCTTCCATGTGAACTAAAAGACTGCTTTCACTGTTTAAAAGGATGAACAAAGATCGGGACAGTTCCAAGAGGTGGCAGAGGGACAGTGCAGTCTTCAAAGAGTCAGTAATATTCTGTACAAGAGGTACTAGAAAAATGAAACAACACTATTCACTCTATCACAAGCCAAACCTGTACACTATTCTTGGAAACTAAGAAGCATGCTTAGTTTTCTATAATTGGATTTTTAAAAACCCAACCAAACTCAAGAATCTCTAGATTTGTAATATTATTTTTTCCCCCATAATGTAATTACAAGGTAAAAAAAAAAAAAAAGTAATTTTTGAAGAAGAAGAATACAAATTGGAAATGTAGACTTTGTTGCAGCAGATCTCCTGTAGTCCATATGTGACTCTTTGAAGTACGTGGTAAAAAAAGAAAAAGTTTCTGATAATATATCATCAGTATTAAAATATGAAGCAGATGACTTTAAATTACTGTCTGAGAACCTGAGAGACACAAGATTTGACAGGTCTCATTAGGGTTTTTTTTGATAGTTCGTGTTCATGGGTTTTTAAGGTTAGCATTTACTTTTCAATATATAAGCACTGTTTTAATGCTTTTGTTACAGTGTAACCACATTTGTTCTACTAAAATATCCGATGGCTTGCTGTTGCCTGCTACTTTATCAGATATCACGATGAACAGAACTGAAGTTCATACAGTATGCTTTCCATGTATGATCCCATTTCTACATTACAAAAAGACACTAATTGAGGAAAAATATAAATAATATCACTGTGTTTTGAAAGGGTAATATTGTATGGTTTTGTTTCTTTTTTTTTACTTATATTGCAAGATCACTGGGGTTTTTTCAGTTTTATCATGATGAAACAATGAATAATGAATATGTGGAGTAAGAAATATGAGAGTTTACATTTCAACCTCTGAAAATATAGATAGTAAAAATCTTTATGCACACAAAGGAGTGTTTAGAGGATGTGATGGGGTAAATTTGAGGGGTTGTAAGAGAATACAGGAATCTTTCTTACTCCTTTATTAATATATTGAATCATCAGTTACTGATATTTCTGCAAAACTGGGACTCTCCATGGGACTTCCCAACAGGTGTTGCAGAAGTTGTTTACAAGCCTCCTTCACCCCGGCCACAGTGCATTTGTGATGCTCTGACACACCACTGTATCTCCCCCTCGCTTGATTTCCTCACAGATGCAATACTCCCTACCCTGCTCTCCTGGTTCATAGAGCATCACTGCTTGCAGGCGGCATTTTCTGCAGAGAGGAGGAGGAAGTGAGAGGGAGTACGCAGAAAAGGGTTAAGGGACTAAGAGCAGTTTTTCTTTCCAGTTCTAAACTAGGATGTTCAAATCCAAAGATCAGACTGGCTATGAATGCAAGGGAGGGGAGCAATGGAGTTGAGAAATATTATGAATCCAATGCACAGCGAGATGATCATTTAATAATAAGAAAAAGGTCTTGCCCAAAAAAGCAAAAGGCTAATACTATAGACATCAGTGGCTAAAAGTTTTGATAATGTTTGATATAGTATACACCTAAAATCATAATACTCCTAAATATATCAGCATACATACATCACAGATATATGTGATGGTAATTCCTTGGCATTTTTAGAAGATATTTCTATTGGCTTGTTTATGTTTGTTTGTTTCCAATTGTTGCCCCACTCAGAAATAGAGGAGCTGAGATTCCATTACTCAAATAGAATAAACACAGAGAATGAGTACGGCAAAGGATATAAATGACTGCAAGCTATCAGAGGTTTCTCCTTTCTCCAAAATATGCTCCAAAATAGATATTACCCTCACACATTCTTTTTCTATCATCCATTTACTCCGTGGAGTTATTTATAATTTATTGCCTACCAATACATTTATTGTCTACTGCTTCCTGACATGTATGGGATGCAAAGTTTTGTCTTTTGACATAACAGAAATCATGACTTCTGCAAGAGAAGAGATTTACCCATTCTTGTGTTGATATAGGTGTCCTAATGCTCCTGCCACAGCTTACTGTAATTTAAAATAGCAACAAAAATTCTTTATCTGAATATGTCCTTTATTCCATTTAGCTAGGCTTTTTGGTTTTCTTTTCCCTGAGAATTCATAACAGATGTTAACTGGTTCAAAGTGAAGTGATAAATGTTTTATTCTCAACAAACAAAATCTCACCATTAAAATAAGGATATGAAGCCGGACACAAATTGGACTGACTTTTGAGAGTTTGAAGCATTTTCCAGGTTATCAGATGTGTTGTCTTTCATCACTCTTTAGAAAAGTATGTTTACATATGTATGGCTTTACAATTCAGTCTGAAAATGTATCCTCTTTCTCCAAGAGGCAGAAAACTTCATAGTAATATAATTACTATGATCATTACTAATATGTGATAAAACTTGTTTATTAATATGAGAATTTGAGAATGTATGTTTTACTTTTAAAAATAATATTATAAATAATTTATTATTTACTTTAATATTTGATTATTTACTTAGATAAGTAAAAACTTAGGTCAAAGAAATGTCATTAAAAAAATCTGCCTTCTTCTTCTGACCTCTGTTCAAACTGTAGAAAAATGAACAATTAAAATTGCTACAACTACTAATTCTGTATTTAAAACTTTTTAGATTTTCAAAGGAATTGATACATAGAATAATGATAAAATAGTGATCTTTCCTTGAAATTAGAATGCTCATAATTAATTATATTCTAATAATTTATTTAATTTTTATGTGTATATATATTGATCTGACAGTGATCAATGGAATCATGTATATGGACAAGAGATGAAAAAAATGGATCACATAGCTTTATCAATGATTCTTCAAATATATCTAGAAAATAATGATAGAGAGGTGAAGTGTATTATAAATTTGCTTAACTATTAGAACAGTTTTAGTGGCAAAGTTTATTATAGCCCATAGATTATCCAGAGCAGGAGAATTATGTATTACTACTTCCTCCATAAGTTACAGATTAATCAAACTTCTAAAGGTCTTGGCATGTGGGAGGCAGTGAGAATCTTCTTGTGTTTTGAAGCAGTGTGAGAGGAACATAAAACACAGTATTTAAAAAAGGTTGGTTTTCATGCTGCTTTTATAATAACTATATCCATATTATTAGCATATCATATGGAAAAATATTTCCAAAATATTTATCTGGATAAAACCATCAAAGTTGTAGGACTGTTTTACAGTACTGACCACTTCTAATGCAAATTTATTGAAATATATATTGATAAAACTGAATAAGGTTGGTCAGGCATGCATTTCTGTCTTATCAGAGTACATACCAGTCCTATGGTTTGATTGTAAATTAATTATTTTTAAAAGTACTCCAAAATTCATGCAACATTGCATTGATACTCTGGCTGAGTAAGAGACTCTAGAGACAAATTATAGCAGGTAAGACACTTCTTACGTTTATACATGTAAGCTTTAAACTTGTCTTTGACACTTATTATTAATAAACCCTACTATCAAAATATCCAGGAAATCTTAGTGTGCTTATTCTTCCATCTGTCAGTATATACTGGACATTTTCTACTGATTTAAAGAGAAGACAAACTTTAAAATACTTTCCACTGATAACACAAGGATGTTAAAATAGTTTTACAAGTTGAAGAAAGATGATGAGTTCTGCATCGAATTTTTTTTCTCCTAATGAGTCTATACAAAGAATGCTTTTACATTTTATTTTTTATAAATAGCTTTTCCCCTACTTCTGCTAATGTTTTTCACACACAATATTTAAAGTTTATGAATAAAAGGGAGTTAATTTTTTCTGTGAGTCTAAATATTATATTAATTACATCAAATTACTGTCTAACAGTTTCCTCTTGCTCAGATATTTTTTCCTTTTAATCTACTGCAATAAACAAGCAAATGTAGGTAAGTAGGAGTTCAGTAATATAGATTTTTTATATTAATGTCAAAGAATGTATCCAAATTTTAATTTCTAAGCAAGAATTTTAATTCTTTTAGACTTCCACGCATGGAATAAATGCTACAATAGTCTTTGTTTTTGATGTACCTTTTTTTCTTCCTAGTCTATCCTGAAGAAATCACACAAAATATTTCATTTTAGGATGTATCTCCAAGTAGTTAAAATCTAGGTTAGAAATTGTTTTGGTAGGTGTTTTCAGCTGGTTTAATGTCCAAACTGCTGAAATAACGTCTACACTGCCAAAATAATGCTTATATTTATTCCTGGAGTTCTTGCAGATTATTTAAAATTAGTGAATGTCTAGACTCTCTCAACTTGCCTTTTATATGTCCTTCTAAGTGCACAAAGATGATGCTGAATATCATCACTTTTGCTAATATCTTGTGCACTGATTTTTATTCTTAGGTAAATCACGTAAATTTGCAACATTTCAGAGTCCAGAAAGTATCAAGGCTTTGTTTAGAGGCTAAATAGAGTAGACTGATATTACTCATGTTTTTGCAGTCAACTATACCCATAAAACTTTTGTTTATATATAACAGGTTCTGTGGCAGGGTTTTCTTGTTTTTCAGCTGTTGCTCTTCATCTGAGAAATTTTTACACATTCTGGAACAACAGATGACAAACCAAACAAGACATGAGAGGAAAAATATAATGCATACAGTAGCTTTTGTGTAGCCATACAAACCAGGAACCTCTAACTAGTAAGGCACAATGCAACAGACAGCCAAGATGAGCTGAAATTTTTTATAAGTAATGTAATATCAATTTTGAAGCCTGATTGTACTATTGGTTTCCACACACTTTCTTGAAATAAATTTGCATTTTATATTTAATTGAATTGCTGTCATTATGTTTATTACTGTGATTTTCTCTTACAATAATGACAGTTATAGCAAAGAACTTTTTCACTCAAATAACTTTAATGTTTTCATACTTGTATATTGCCTTTATATGCCTTTATTTTTAGTGAATTCTGAATATTTAATGTCTCCATTCAGTTTAGGAAAATATAATCATAATATGCTGAGCAAAATAACTATTCTTGAGCCACTCTTGCTATTAGTCTTAGCAAAGAAGGTTCTGTGCAGTTAGAAAACACAATGTTTGTTTTTTTTTTTTTAACTACCAGCATTCCTGAGGTACAACATAAATCTGTGTAACTTTAGTTCCAATTTCTTTTCAAGTAAAATACAGACTGGGAAAACATATTGAAGCAGAAGATGATTTTCTTTTCTTTCTCCATGATGTGGGCTTTTTTTTTTTTTGGTTTTGTTTTGTTTTGTTTTAATATAGTAATGTTCAATAAGATAGAGACGAAATTTTGTGATTAATAGGTGCTATCTGGCTCATGCTTTGCTGAGCTCTATCATAAAAGTACTGTGCCCAGTACAGTGAAAATATGTACCTGAAACAGGAAGCCCAGAAAACACATGAAAATTACTAGAAAGGGTTTCAGATTTTAATGGAGTCATTTTCTCACACAAATTCCACTTTACTTGTGACCTCAATGTGGTTAAAGGTACAAAGAATATTTTATTAGCAATGCAGTAAAAACCTGTTCCCAGAGCTATAACATCACCCACCGAGTCCACCTGAATGGGCTTCCTGGAAGGCAATATTTAAGGTATTTAAGATATCTTGGTCCAGTGCAAAACAATGAGATTAAAGGGTTTTGTGTTTTCATATCTACAGATGGTACACAGCAACTTCAATAAGAACCAGGTTTTCCAGGGCATCTCACAATTTAACATGAGTTATATTTTAAGATCTAATTGAAGATAATAATTAAGTGACTTAAATCATTAATATTTTCCAAGATACATTTGAAATTGCTGTTGAAAAAAATCTTTTGGAATTATTGAGTTCAGACAAAATTAAAAATGGCACACTTTCAGACAACATGTGAAATTGCAAGAAGTTTTACATACTCAGAACTGTTAAAAGTGAAAAAGAAGTTCCTGTATATGGATACATACTTTAAGTGATGGAAGGGTATTTGATTTTTATTTGATGTAGTAGATACTTAGATGGGACTTATGTGATCATATGTAGATGTGCTGTTCCTTTAAATTTAGCAGAGAGAAGTTAGCACTTATATTACATTGCCATCTTATTTAAAATTCTTGCCAGAATTCTACTTTTCTTTAGAATAATTGTTTATTTGCACTGACTCTGGAAACACACACCTACACGTACACTGTTGGTCACTGAAGCGAGAAGGAAACAAATCACGAAAAACATATGTGTTCTTGCATGAACATCTATTATTAAGATAGTAAAGTGTATACACATATATTAACATCAGAAAAATTACTTGAAGACAGAATTAGTTGGAAAAGTTTCTTCTTCAATTTACAAATTATCCCTTCAAAAGAGAATTATTTTTGTGAGGTTTCATTCTACCAATCTCAGAAAAAAAAGACTGAAAAATCTATTTTTCTCTAGAGATTGTACTGGCAAAAAAATCCAGAAGTAGAGAGGTAGAAAGAGTCTGTAAAAAAAAATGTATTTTGTTACTTAAAAAAGTAATAGCACAGATTCTCTAATAGTTGGAACTTCAGTGCCCATATCTCACAGTTCAGCACACAGTTAACAAAATCTCCCCTGAACTAAATTGTTTAATTGTTTGTCAAGAAACGTTTCTCCTTTCTTTTTTTTTTTAGTTTTCTCTGAATAACAGACTTTCAAAACCATAAAGCTGGAGTGGCCAGGGAGAGTACAGGGAGAGCATTATTTCACATAAAAACAGCTCTTATGCACAGGAAAATATGAATTTCCCTGAGGCTGAATCTTAGATTTAGAAGCATTTTATTTTTCTTGGAAAAAAACAGTCAAGTATTCCCTGACAAAATCAGATATATTGATGCTTGTACATTTTGATGTACCCTTTCCGCCACAAAACCCAATTTCCTTGTTGAGCCTCTTTGAGATATGATGTAAGTCGTGTTGAAATTACATTTTAGATTGATTACTACATATTGATTCCTTCAGTAGCAAACAAATCTAGTCACCTATACACAAACTGCAATGGAATATGCTCAAATACAGAAATCAAGGTACTGTTATTTCTTCCATTAGGTTAAATGTGAGAATTTAGAGATTGTACTGCTAAACAGGCATAACTGGGGGAAAAAAATCCAAAGAAACAATATATGTCTCTTATTCTGTTATCCAGTTAAATTGTTATAAATAAAAGAAAAATTGAGCTGAATTATTCACTTACTTAAACAACTAACAAATTTCACAGATTGTTTAATCAATATTTACACTTTATCCCTGTCTTGAGGAACATCAAAAAGGGATCACTATTGTATTCATTAGTCCTCTGTAGCATTTCTCATTTCCTCGTGTGTAATTTTGACACTTTGTGTTTATGCTTCTGTGGGATCTCCCTTTAGTTCTCTCACATCTCATACATTTCATTAATTCAAAATATATTATCTCTCTTTCACCTTTCCTTCCACTAGAAGACTCTACCTCAAGTAGTTCAGGTATAAAATTACAACAGCATAACCACCCCCCGCCACCAAGTTATACATACATACAAACATGTGTGTGCTCATAAACATAGGTTTATTTCAAGAATAATTCCTAAGTTCTACTTTGATGGCAGTTTCTTCTTATTTCATATTTCATAATGCCTCCATAAAAATTGATTATTTACACCAGGAATGAGAAGAACAAAGGATTAGATTAGAGGAGAGAATAATTTGACAACTGAACAATTTGACATAATGTCAATTCATGACTTACAAGATTCTTGGCCTGCAAGAAAGGAAGAAAATTTGCATGAGTTGGTTTTGATTTATCTCCATGTGAAAGAAACATCTTCCAAGAAGCGTCTGAGGATGTTCCTGCAGTCATAAATAGTTCTACACAGAATTGGGTACTTACAGATGGAAATTCAATCCATCAGAATGAGAGAGTTCATTAGTTTCAGAAGTCTAAAAATAGCTTGTTTCAACACTTGGTAAGCAGTCTTCTGTTTAAAGAAAAACTATGTCTTTCCAAATACAGATAAAATTTGCCATTTTCTGAAATGTTTTAATGAAAAACAGAGATAAAAATGCTGTAAGTGAAGCTTAAGCAAGATTCCATTATAAGATTGAATTCTGAACATTCATTTTGTTTTCTGAGACTTAACAACCTGCTTAGCTCTGAAGTAAATTATGTTCTAAGTACACAGTAGGAGGCAACATAGATAAAAATATATCAGACTGTTATCAGTCAAATGTCTATTTAAATAGTTAATCAAAACCTTTGTTATCACTATACAAGAAAAAGACTGTATTTGCTTTATTTAAAATTATATATATTGATGCCTACAGCAAAACAGAGGTGTTGAACACTTGTGGGGATTAACCATGTTTAGTAACTCTGAAATGTAAAGGATATTAATTTAAAAACTTCTTGAAATTCTCATAGAACAGGTCATTTCACTTCTGGAAATTTCTTGGTTTTATTGGACAAACATATCCTTGTTGTCATTGCTGTTAGAGTTTGCTAAAGCATGTTAGCTTAAGGAAAGCCATGACTACTTTATTTAAAGTAGATGTAAATTATCAGAAGTTTAGTTATATTTATTTAAAAATATATGTTTAAATATAAATACATATATTTTTAAAAGTCTAATTTTGTAAAACTTTTACATAAATATATATATTTTTAAAAGTCTAATTTTGTAAAACTTTTACTTGCAATAGGCTTCACTAAACTGACAAAGTGTTTGACTTGTTAGCAGACACATTAAAATGACCTGAGATAGATCCTAGAATGTGGAAGAAGAAACCTTTAGAATCAACTATTACTCCCACCAAAGGACATTTGCTGTTGTGACTCCCCACAGAGATCCTTCTCAGAAAGAAATACCAACTCTAAGACCCACCACAAGGAAGGTAGAAATGTAGGGATGAAAACAGAGAAAGACACTGATGATAGGATATATATGTGTGTGTATGTGTGTGTGTGTATGTTTATTAATTAGAAATAAAACTCATACACATTTAAAACACACATATATATGTATTTTAGCTACATACAATTTCAATTCTGTTAGTGGCATTTTGACTTGGTTAGATTTGTAAAGATTTTGATAAGACTAAAAATAGACAGGTAGGACTTCAAGTAACCTGTTCTGTAACTCCAGAGAAATAAATTGATTATATAATCCCCTGAACAAAATTTCTTTTTATCATTTCTAGGGTGAAAAAAACAAATCACCCAGATTTTGGATGCATGTCTGATGCATGAAAAGAGTATGAAACTCCTGGTATTTTCATGTAGAACTGTCTGAAACAAACAGGGTGGGGGGTAAAGACTTTGCTCTAAAAATTCTGAAAATATACTCAAAGATAAGTTGAGGGTAACTACCTTTCATTGCATTCAGGACTTAGTTGACTAGTGTTTTGAATTACTCCTACTTAAGAAATTCCTGAATATTGCAGACATGACAAATCTGTACTCCTTATGTATCATAAGCATTAGAAATGCAAAATTTCCCTTTGTTTTTCCTAACTAGGTGGGATGGTGTAAGGATTTCTTTTTTTTTTTTTTTTTTGTCTTATATGGTTGTGAAACATAGCAAGTAAAGTAACTGAAGGTAAGTTACAACTGGTTTGTCATTTGTAAATAGCAGAAAGACTAAGTGTATGAATAGTGTGGCATTGAAAAGATTGTATGAAATACAAGTATTAAGCTTCTCATGGTAACTAGAACACTACAGTTGCCAAATATGTCTTGTCATCAGGGGTCAGATTCATGAGGATGAGACTAGGTCTTGTATGGAGATGACAGATGATTGAAAAAAAAATTGTGGTCCTGACAGTTATAAAAGGAAGAAAATAACATTCTCTACATACATTCTGTTTTATTTCTGCATTACATTGTGACATTTTTGTCTTATCTGAGAAGAAGACAATGGCGATTAGCACAGAATATGGAGTGGTAGGGAGGTGTTAAAAATACAAAGAACAGCAGGGGTATGAAGACGTGCAACTGAGAAAATTTATGAAAACTAAAGAAAAGCAGAGGTCTGCATCCAGCCAGAAACATAGAGAAAAGTCAGGTTCAAGTCTTGAAATATTTTCATTAAAAGATAGAATAACAGCCTTGAATGCAATAAACTGAGCTTAGAGGAAGTAGAACCAGGATAGTTGATGAAATCCGCACTAAATAATTATGTGAGTTTTGACAATTTCTATGGTATCGGGCTTTGGTGCTGTATGCATACTATTTCATTTTAATTAGAGATGTCAGGAGAGAATAAAACACTCCCTGCAGTACACCAATATTTCTGAGACTTGACATAAAAAGAAAATTGACTGTGGTGGGCTGACCTCGTCTGGCTGCCACCCACACAGCTGCTCTCCCACTCCCCCTCCTTAGCAAAACAGGAGAAAAAGAGAGGCTGCTGCAGCATGGGCTCATCATGGGCTGCAGCTTCCTCCAGGGCAGGTCCACCTGCTCCACAGCCGTCCTCCAGTCCTCCACGGGCTGCAGGCAAATCCCTCTCCAGCACCTGCAGCATCTCCTCACTCCTCTTCCCGGTCGCTAGGGCTCACAGGGCTGCATCTCAGTTGCTCTTCGGTGCTTGTGCATCATTTTACCCTTTCTCAAGCCTGATCTCCCTTAAATGCCCCAGGCGTGGCTGAGGGGCTCAGTCACGCCCCGTGGCAGGTCCAGTTGAGCTGGCTGGAACTGGCTGGGTCCGGGCTGGGGCAGCCCTGGCTGATCCTCACGGAGGCCTTGCTGTGGCCATCACCAGCGCCTGGGCACCTGCACAGGCTTGTAGCAGGATGCTCTATCTGGAGTGGGGATAATACAAGCTGACAAATACCCTTTTTGCAAAGCTATCAGTGGTGAATGGAAAAGAGAGTGTCATGTTGCTTTTGCTGTTGAATAGTGCTGATAAGAGCCTTACTCATCAGCCCCAAAGTCAAAGATCCTGAGGAAGAACAGTGTCTCCTCATAGAAACTGGTGCCGGTGAAGATGTGGCAGACCTGATAAAATACCTGATAAGATAACTGATCTAAAGATGCTTAGCTGACACATGACTGACAGTAAATCACTTTATACTTTATAAAACTGGTCCCATATTTTAATGGTAGGTTTTGCTAACATGCCTTTTCTTGGGGTGTGAGTATGATGGTATGGGTGAGTAACATAAATGCCTACATAATAATGGTGGGGGTTTGTTAGCTTTGGTATAATTGCTTTGGTATTACTTAAAAATAGTGCACTATGGTTATAGCTATCCATACGGTGCAATAAATAATTCTGATTAAGATATTTCAGTCCAATCATTATCAAAATCAATTTAAATGAATAATTTATTTATGTAAGTCTGTTTGGTTTTCCATTTTTGATCTTGAAAGATAAAATATTATCTGAAAGAAAAAATATAAGGGTTTAAATACACCTATGTAATTCTTTAGTCATAAACCATTGACTAAGTCTGGGGCTAGGACTGGATCCAGGCATACACAGGCTCCTCTCTGAGAAGGTGAGCAGGAAGCAAGGGGGTTCTTTCTGTACCTTATGATTCAAGGGGAGGACTTCTGTAATGAACTCTGCGTGATGATCAAAAACTGATAGTACCATCCTAAAAGTCCTTCATTCATTTAATCATAATTTGATATTATTAATTGTCTCATTGGCTCTGAAAAAGACAGACTCTAAGGAAACAAATGTGAAGAACAAGATACCACTCTCCTTCTAGTCTGAAACAGAAATGAAGCATTGCATAATGTATGATTTCAGCCTCAGGATATTTCTTGTGTGTGATGATTTCTTTTATTTACAATAATTTCACTTTGAGGGCTAAGAAATCAGGGCTTATAAATCAAATAATACTCAAAGCAATGTTCGTATCAACATCCATAAAATTACATTCCTATAGAGTAACAGACAGTAATGTAGTAAATATAAATCCTTAATACACTTGAATGAATCTAGCTGATGTAAGAGGTTAAGCAAAAGCAGTGTAACCCTAAGAATGAATCTTAATATAAACTTTGTCTGTTGATGTTTCTTGTGGCTTAGAGATTTGGGGGTTCTTTTGCTGATTACATAATAATAATAAAATTACTATTCTTTAGCCTCACTTTTCTAATGATGATGTTGGATGGTATTCTTGTGACCAATATAAAATGCAGCAGTACTTCATTTGAAATGAAAACATTAAGTGAAGCAAAGGATCCTTATGCCACACAATCTGTTCTGTTTCACAAGTCAAATATGTTTTGTTTAGTTTAATTTCCCTTTGGAATTTCATTTCAAGAAAAGGGAATATTTACCTTAATCCTGAAGGCTAAATATCCATATGCTTCAAAAAGATATTTCAACATGATGAGTTCTCAGCATTAAGAAAACATACAAGAAATCAATGTTTCAAGAAGAAGCAGCTAAGAATATTCCCTGGAAATTACCCTGGAGTACCTGCAAAATCATGATGGAAGTCCATATGAAAAAATAGAGGCAAAATTTGCTTTCCAGACCCTAAAGCCAATATGGAAGACTATAGAGGTTAAGTTACTTGTCAAATAATGAAGAGAAAAAAAAAACAAACATCATGAAAATAAGACAGATTTTAATACAATTCAATAATTAATTTGCCACAGCAAGATAAAAGGGGTCCTTTTTTAGATCATATAAATGGATGTGGTGGATATAATAAGCATTATATATATCCTCTGAATGTTCTCTCACATGCAAATGATGGTCAAACCAAGTGAAATATACACTGAAATACTGGCAATAAAAAAACCTTAAATGTAAAACCCATAGACAGGAAAAATCACAATATAGAATAGTGTAACACTATTCAGAAGTTAAACAATAAGAAAAAAAAAAAAGAAATTCTACCATTCTACTTTCCTCTGCAGCATATTGAGAGTAACAAAAAAAAAAATTATCTTCCCTAGTAAATAAGGAAAATCCTATTCTAGGAGCTACTCCTAATTCTAGGAGTAATATAGTAGTACTTAGAATTTGGATATATTTAAGCCCTGGGTTTAAGTAAACCTCTGACAAAACATGCTAATCCATTCATAACTGCTGTTAAAATGTTTCTTTACCAGGTCTGATCCTCAGGTAATCCATCTACATTCAAAGCAGAGCTGTTTACTTCCCAGAATGTATGTGCTTCATCAATTGGAAATAGAGCCACATAAAATAGCTACAAGAGAGCTATCTAAAAGAAAATAGATCACTGAAAGAAAAAAAAGGGCAAGCAACCAGTCTTATACCATGAAAAGGCCCCAGATTTACAACTTCTAAAACAGCTTCTGAATGCAAAGGATGGAGATCAAATGTGTTTGACGGTTAAAGAACTAGGGTTCATTTATAGCGTATTCATTCCAGTTTTTCAATTTACAGTGCTATCTCAGCTCTCCTAGACATAATGACTGAGACTGAGGAGGGGAAGCACAGGAGAGGGGGATGTTTTCTGTCTCCAGCACTTAGGGAAGCTGAGATGAACAGATGGATTTTATTGCATTATTTTTTCTATTTCAGTATCTATCTAATACAGTGATTCTGCAAGTGGTTGAACAATAAGCCAAAAATGGATTTTCATCTGTCAAGGACTCTATAAACTGGGTGTAGCTTGGGTCATTTGTAGCTGCTGTACTCTCATAGTGAAAATGCCATCAGATGTCTTTCACCTTCTCTGTACCATTTCCTTTGCCTCTTCTGCCCACAACAACTTTTTCAATTATTTCCCAATAATGTATATTTAATTTATTCTACATTTAATAGCTGATCGTTTTTGCTTTCCTCAAATGTTTGTTAAAAAAAATAATCAATTTCGTATTTAAAATTAAAAACAATGCAAAAAGTAAAATTTTACTAATCTTTTATTTATGAAATAAAAAGCTTTTAGGTTAAAGGAAAACAAATGTAGAATATTTAAAAGCAATTTACAATTTTGTTTAATATATTTTAGGAAGATATTTCAATAAAAATAAACAAAGAAGCAAACGAACATTGCACAATATCTTCCATTTCAATTTTAGTTCATTGTCTTCAGAAGAAAGAAGGACTAACACAAAAGTAAAGAAAAATGAGCTGTCTTTTTTTCTATGTCATGCTTTATAATACTGTGTTTTATTTATAAATTTTTATTCCACTAAGAAGCAAACTACTTGTATGTATCTCTGCTTAAGAATGATATGGAACTTATGTACAATGCAAAAAGTTTAAAGTCAGGAAAATATGGGACTGCAAGGCAGTGGACTTTTTCTCTGTAGTATTTCTAGCACATGAAAGGAAGTTTTAAGGGGTAGGATAAATATGGAGACAAAGAATTAATTTTGGTGTTCTGATTTCTTTTTTTCTTGACATTAATGTACTTGTTTAATTTTATGTTGCTTTGGTATTCCGCACAATCATATTATAAACTTGGCATTCACCCATTCAAAAGCTTGTTGTAATTAATTTAATCTCTAAAAGTCAGCTTGAGACTCCACACATTTAAATTCAAGTCTGCAGACAGGTGACCGAGTGTTAAGTACCACTAAGTGAGTTGGCATGGTCTCATTACAGGGCAAATGGATCTAGTCAGTACAGTGGAATTCAGGCACATATTCAGCTCACACCAAAGTAGAAACATAAAGCAGACAGAACAGGATACATTTGCCTAATTGCAGTAATTTAGTGTCACTAAAGATGCCCAAAGATCTCAATTTTGTACAGCCCAGATACATCACCTGTATAAGTTTGGCAGATGGAAAACAGGACTTTTGGCAGACCCCAGCTGGAAGTCCAACAAGAAAATTTCTGAATTATCTCTACAGTAGCTGGAAAGATATGTGTGCTTCAGCCAATCAATTCATTCCATATAAAGAAGAATGTCTAAGAGAGCTATCATAAGTCATCCTCTAAAATTCCTACATTATGGAAAAGAATATTCAGAGAGGTACTGAAAAACTCCTGGAGGACAATGCAGTCATAACTTGCAGCTGAACATGATGTGCTTGTTGAACATGATCTCCTTCTACATCAGTGTAATCCACTGAGCTGATCTAGGAAAGCTGGTAGACATAATCTTTTTGGATGTCAGCAAAACTTTTGATACTGTCTCCCACAGAATCCTTCTGGACAAAATGTGCAGCACTGCTGAATAACTCTTTTACATGACAGGTGAGCAACTGGCTCAAAGGGAACATCAGGCTGGTGTCAAGTCACTCCTGGGGTTCACAGGGCTTCATCCATGGCCCTGTGCTCTTCCATATCTTCATTAACAACTTGAACACAGAATTTAAAGGAGTACTAAATAAGTTTGCCAGCAGCTAAACTGGGAGGAGCTGTTGACTCTCTTGAGGACAGAGAGGCTCTGCAGAGGGACCTCAACAAGTTAGCGAGATGAGCAGTCACCAAATGCATGCAGTTTAACACCGGCAAGTGCTGGATTCTGCCTCTGGGATGGGGCAAACCCATATAGACTAGGGAACAGGAGGCTGGAGAGTGCCACTGTGGAGAAGGACTAGATTTGAAACCACCTGAGGAACCTGAATAGACCCAAGTCAATAGGACCCAATGAGATGTATCCCAGGATCCTGAGGGAATTGGCCAATGTAGTTGCCATGCTACTCTTCATTATATTTGAAAAGTCATGGTAGTCAATCCAAGCCTCCAGGCACTGGAGAAAGGGAATATTGTACCAATTTATAAAAGGAGGACCCTGGAAACTACTGAGAAGTCAGCCTCACCTCAGTGCTCAGAAAGTTCATGGGACAGATCCTGTGGGAAGCCATGCAGAAATACATGGAAAACAAAGAGGTGATTTGAGACAGCCAACATGGCTTCACCAAGGGCAAGATATACCTGAACATTGTAGCGTCTTTCTACAGTTCAGGGTCTGTATCAATGGACAAGGGAAGAGCTATAGATGTCATCTACCCACAACATTCTTAGCCCTAAATTAGAGAAATATGAGTTTGATTGATGGACAGTTTGGCTGTGGCCAGAGAATTACAGTCAATAGGTGAATATCCAAGTGGAAACCAGTAATAAGTGATGTCCCTCAAAGCTCTGTAGCAGGACCAATACTATTTAGTATCTAAATCAGTGACAGACAGTGAGATTGAGTACACCCTCAGCAAGTCTGCAGATGACAATAAGCTGAGTGGCACATTTGATATACTTGAAGGAAGGCCCCATCTAGAGAGGCCTTGACGCACTTGAGAAATGGGTCTGTGAGAACCTTATGAATTTCAGCAAGGCGAAGTGCAGGGGGCTGCACTGGGTCAGGGTAATCTAGTGGTAGTCTAGCCTGGGTGATGAACACTCCAAGAGCAGCAATACCAAGAAGGACTTTAAAATACTGGGAAATGAAAACCTGGAACCAGCAATATGCACTTGCAGCCCAGAAAGCCAACCATATCCTGAGCTGCACAAAAAAAGTGTGGGCAGTAGACTGAAGGAGGTGATTCTCACCCTCTACTCTTGCAAGAACCCACCTGTAGTACTGCCTCCAGCCCCGAGACTCCAGCACCAGAAATACAGAGCTGTTAGTGCAAGCCCAGAGGAGGGGCACAAAAATGATCAGAGGGCTGTAATGCATCTCATGTAAAGAAAGGCTGGGAGACTGGGGGGTGTTCAGCATGGAGAAGAGAGGATTCTCATGAGACCTTACTTCAATACTTAAAGTGAGCTTTTAAGACAGATAGAATGAGACTTTTTGTCAGAGCCTGTAGTGATAAGACATAGGGTAGTGATTTAAACCGAGTGGATTTAGATTGGATAGGTAGAAATTTTTTCCGCTGATGGTGGTGAGACACTGGAATGGATTTCACAAAGAAGCTGTGGATATCTCACAGAGGGATGTGTAGGAAGGTGCTTTGAGCAACATCATCTAGTTGAAGATGTCCCTGCCTGTGGAAGTGGGATTGGACTGGATGACCTCTAAAGGTTATTTCCAATCCAAACTATTCTATGATTCTATAATCCTCAGATATTTGCTAAAATAAGCAGGAATTTAGGAAAAGACATGGGAATGAACACAATAATGAAACCCCAGTCAGAAAGTAGTTTTATACATATCGTGGTCTCCTGTAATGAAGGTGGCAGGCAGGTCAATGAGGATAGTAATCAAATGCTTATATCTAAAAGCAAGAAAGAGGTCATTAGGAATTCTGGAAATAGAACTTTCAGGTATTTCTTTCTTAATCTATAACAAAATTCATTACTTATTAATAGAACTCAAAAAATTAAAAACCAAAAATTACAACTTATTTTATGAAGTGCTAATAATCTTTGAAGAATCTGGTCCAGTGAAGAAGTTCAGAGATGGTGTTAGTGTGGGGTTCTCCTATGTCCCTCATTTGTGATATGCCTTTGAGAAATGAAAAGGTATAGTGAAGTAAACTAAAAAGCAATGCAAGGAAATATCCAGATGAAGATCAACACTCATCCTGCACATATGTCTCTATTTAAACAGTGTTATTAAACAATTTTTGGATAGAGAATAGTTATTAAATTGCCATTTTAAAACACATATGTTAATATTTAGGATCCCAAGTTGTCATCACTAAACATTGTTTTGCATAAGCTTATTCCAAAACAACCTCTAAACACTCTCAGTATTTCGTAACCAGATTTATTACACAAAGCTTTCGCACTTACAAAATGTAATCAAAATATTACACAGTATAATGTACTGAGTAGAAAAAGACAAATGTATCAGTTTATCTCCATGAAAATGTATCCAAAATTATTCTATGCAAAACAAAGTCCATGCTGCTTTCCCATGCATAAAAAACCGAAAAATATTCAGTGTGGTTCTCCTTTCCTGTTTTGACAGGAGGAGTTTTTTAATTGTACTAGTTGGAACAGTTTTCCTGTCCTTTCAATGCAGATGGTAAACCAGACATCCAACTTCACATATGCACACATATGTACACCAGATTTTCTTTCAATCATACACCCATAGAAATCAAATATTATCAGCTAGCATTTGTAACTAGGCGATGAATCATATTTTGTTAGGATTGACTGGTACTGTAGAAATCATATTTATAGACTTTGCAAGGGTTTACTCCATCCCAGTGTCATGTGGGTATGTATGTGCTGAAAATTCATTGCTTTATGTTCATAAGAGAAAGATCTAAGCAATGTGTTTACTCTTACTTCTCCTTGTGAAACATGCAAATTTTCTCATGCATCTCTTTCTATGAGAAGGCAAGGCAAGGCAAGGCAAGGCAAGGCAAGGCAAGGCAAGGAAAGGAAAGGAAAGGAAAGGAAAGGAAAGGAAAGGAAAGGAAAGGAAAGGAAAGGAAAGGAAAGGAAAGGAAAGGAAAGGAAAGGAAAGGAAAGGAAAGGAAAGGAAAGGATAGGATAAAAGAGAAATCTCACTGGATTTTGTTAGGACAAAACTTCTCAGACTCTCATTTATGGCATGAATTTCAATAAATACTGTATTATGTATTTGTGCTGACGAGTTAGGTTGTCTAAGGGGTTGCTCCAAAATACTGAACAGAAAGACCAAAAGACCGTCTGTCATCAAACACCACCCTGAATTTTATTTTTACTTTTTTTAAAAATCTGAAAAAATACCTATTGTATTAGGGAGTATAATCATGATTCAGCTAGTATAACACAGAAGCACTCTGTGAGCCAATTGATGTAACAGAAACAAAATATTTTGCCTATGAAAACTCAATATACCAGTTTATCTAAAACACAGTGATTTATAGTTCTTCAATAAACAAAAGAAATGTTAATTTATATGTATTTACCTTTTCATTTGGAGTCATAGATAACTGGAGATCATCTTGTTGAGAGATTCACATAAACCAGGAGAAGCATAAAAGTAACATCTGGTTACTCAGCACTTTTTCTACTTGACTTCAGAGTGTATTCAAGGCTGCACATTCCACAACTTCTCTGGGCTACCAGTTCCAGTACATGTTCACCTTACTTTTCAATAGTTTTCAATAGTTTTCAATAGTTTTTCACTTACATCTGTTCTAAACTTCTCTCAGCACACCTTTTACCTGCCTCTCATCTTAAGTGCATCTCAGAGAGGATTTTAGCTCCATCTTCTCTATAGGTGTCTGTTAGTTAGCTGAAGACTATGATTAGGGCCCCTTTAGTATTTGCTTAAGGCTTAATAAATCCATTTAATTGAACCAGTCTTTGAATTTCAAGTGCTTCTACCTTTAAAGGATGACAGTAGCTCTCCACTGAATTTATTAAAATTTGTCAATGTTTTTATTGTATTAAAAAGCACGAAATAGCCCACAATACTTCAGTCTCAGAATTACTGTCTTCAGAGGGAAAAACCCCTTTCCTCTTCTTGTTGGAGAATTCTTTCTGATACAGCTAAAACCACTGCAATAGCAGGCATTTAGTCATTATCATCTCAGGAACATACTGCTGATTCATCCTCAGCTTGCTGTCTGCCAGGACTTCAAGACCATTTTCTGCAAAGCTGCTTTCCATACAGTTGCCATTCACCCTGTAAGGGTTATGGGGTTATTCTGTCCCTGGTACAGGATTTTCCATTTGCTTTTATTAAACCTCATGAAGTTTCTGCCAGGCCATTTCTCCAGATTTTCCATGCCAACCCTGCCCTCTCATGTATCAGCTGTCCTGCTAACTTAGTATTCTCATGCTAACTTATTAGTGTTTGAGTTTCTCACGTTCTGTCACTAGATACTGGGACCTGGGAGACATGAGAAGAAATATTATCAGAAAAAATAGAAGAAAAGAAAACCTGAAGCACCTCAGTCCCTGCTATGTTCTCTTCTGTCCCTTTCCTTTTCTTTTTCTCCCCACCCTTTTCTTTTCATGCTGCATATTCACTTGCAGCACTGCACCTGATTTCCTCATATTTAACAAAGGAAATGAAAACTAGCCATCTACAGCAGATACAAGGTGGTGTCAGAAGTTTTTTGAGTGGAAATGTCCATCCAATATCTAGTTTTAACTGGTATTAAATAATAACAACTGAGCTTTCCAGATAGGAATTTCATCTGCCTAAAGCTGTCTGAATGAGAGGTCTAAAATATATATAAGATTCATTAAAAAGCCATACCAAAGTTACAAAATAAAATTGTGTAGGGTACTGTATTTTGTAACGAGGAACACATGCAAAGTACAAGGACAGCAGAGATAGTTTTGTGTACAAATTAGGCTTTTCTCCTCTACTATAGCACACAGGATTATTTGTTAGAAAGAACCTTGAAATTCTTTCATGTAATTGATACTGGTAGTTAGCACTGATGGTTATGGGTTTTGGTGTTTATTAGGCATAGAGGTCAAGGTGATCAGGTTTGTGAGTTTTAATTTTCCAGTATAGCTATACTGCAGAAAAAACAAAACAAAACCATAAAAAGTAAAATAAAAAAAAAACAAAAAAACAAGCAAAGGAACAAAACTAAACAAAAAACTCCCTTAGATTCTCGGACTAAAGCCTGGATATTTCTTTCATCTATAGTAGAGTTACAGACAATTATTTCAGAAGTAAAGGTCTATCTTACTCTTTTCTCTTCTTACTCATATTAATCTTTTTTCATATTTTTGCAGTTGTTACCAAGATATTCAGAAGAAAATCAATTCAAGCAGCCTGACATTTTGCAGAAGAATTTTTGTTTGTCTTTTAATGGTATTAGTATTTATAGGCTGTCTTAAAAAAAACCTATGCTTTTGTGTCAAAGTAAGATTTAGTGTTCCTATTCTAGAAAGAATGCAGCTCAAAACCATTAATCACACAGTTTTCATAAAAAAATATTCAATTTTCCCAAATAATGATGTTAATAATTGTATGAATTATTGCTGTTATTAAAAGTTAGTTAAATAATAAATGTTTATTTAAAATTAAAATAAAGATTCACTTCAGGTTTATACTCTACATCATTTTGCTTAATAGAAAATTTGCTATTGACTTCACTGAGCTTTGTCTCAAGCCTCATTAAACACAATAGGTAATGCTATGGTGGTTAATAACAATGCTTTAAATTAACCAAGATGAGTAACCAATCTTTGTTAAGCATGAACAGCTGCTTTGTACAGAACACAAACTGAGGTATAATAACAACAAAAATTATAATTAAAATGGAGTGGAAAGGCCATGAGGAGAAAATGGAAGCAGAAAATCTGATACTACCTTGTTCCCTTCTGAGATGCTTCCACAGTGATAATAGACAGTGTACAGCCAGAAGAAATAGAGTTTCTGGGGTAGTCCAGACTGCAGAAATAGCCCAGTGAAGATTATGACCCACATTACAAGGAAATATTCATCCAGGCAGTCAACAGACAGGGTGAAGAGAAACTATACAGAATTGTGCAATGGAAAACACAGTAATGTGCTTATCCAAATGTCCTTAGAAGAAGAAAAACACCGGTGATTATCATGAAGACAGGAAAACAGCTGGATACAATTTTGAAAAGAGTGAAAAAAGATTATCTCCAAAGAGAGAGAGAGAAATTCTGAGAAAATTCATTTATGGATTTCAGCACAATGGACTTAGTAAAAGTCAAAGAAAAATGTACACATGGTAACAGCTGGAAATTTGCTAAAATCAAAAAGTTTATGAAGGTGTGTTAGCAGACAAAATCTAAAAACTGTTACATTCTAATTAAAAAGACATATCTGCTTAAATCAATAGTAATGTGTTTTACTGATTTTTGAGTCTGTATCGGGCATATGGGTGTCTTCTTTTGGCATTTTACTATATAACAGTACAGAAATTGCTAGAAATTTTTGCGTTTAAAGTCATTTGTAGAGGATATTCAAATGCATATAGAATTGTAAAAGAACAAAAAAAGCTTAAATAGGCATCATAAATTAGTCCTGAACTATGGAAGATTTCCTAGCAACAGATTACATTCAATCAGATGCATTCATGAAAAAATCCAAAGGCACATTCTAACAACCTTATTCAGCATGCCTAAAAAACGTGTTACTACCATCAGTGGTAAGGAAGATTCAGGTTTTTGTAGTTATGCATGTAGGTCAAAACCTGGAAATTTGCTTTATAATATCATTGAAATATACCTTCCAGCCTCTAAAATAAAGGGAGAATATTCCAAACCACTGTTTTTCTGTATTTTGCTTTTATACAATCCTTTATTTTTAAAACACTTAAGGACATTGCGACTATTCCTGAAAACCTCATGAGAAATTGAGTGATTTCAAGTATTATTATAAATTCCTTAGGCCTTGGTTCATTGAAGAACCTCAGGAATTAGCTGAAAACATAAGTAGCCTGACTTAAATCAGCAAGGCTAATTCTACAGATCTGCTTTTGAAAAGGGACATATTTCAAATAACATAAAAAGTGTCCTTGCTTTATCTTCAGAGTACTTCATACTTTCTGCATTGTAAATGAACCTAAGAAATGCAAGAATTGAAATAATACCTTCTTAAATTAAAAAGCAAGTATTGTGCCTAAATTTCAAGATCTAGTTTTTACTTCATTTCAGTACTATTTTCACTTAATTTCAATAACCTATAAAAGGCCTAAGGAAATTTTACTTAAATTTCCTCTTATATTCAGTACACAAATAGCCAGAAAGGGCAGGAGTGCTACTAGAAGTGAAGATAGGATAAAGAATTAATAGGTCTCACAGCTATTACTAAGTTACTGCATTATCTGGTAATTTTATAACAGAGTAAAACACCTCACTAAGCAGTCAGGCCTGATAAACTCATCATGCAATGAGTGAGCAACTGGCTCACAGGCCAAGCTTAAAGGGTTACAGTGAATGGAGTGACATCAGAGACTGGTGACCTGTCATGAGTGGGGTTTCACAGGGCTCCATCCTCAGCCCTCTGCTCTTCAACATCTTCATAAATAACTTGGATGCAGGACTAGAAGGAATAGTAAGCAAGGTCACAGATGATATAAAACTGGAGGTGTTGTTGACTCTCTCAAAGGCAAGGAGGACCTGGAGAGAGTCCTTGACATATTAGAGGACTGGACAATCACCAGCATGAATCTTAATAAGGGAAAGTGCTGGATTTGCACCTGGGATGGGGTGTGAGAAGCTGGAAAGCAGTGCCATGGAAAGGGACCTCAGAGTCCCGGTCAATGGAAAGCTCAATAGGAGTCAGAAGTGCCCTGGCAGCCAGGGGGGCCAACCATGTCCAGAGGTGCATCAGACACAGCATTGTCAGCCAGCAAAGGGAGGGGATTTTCCTGCTCTGCTGTGAGTTAAGGCAGCCTCACCTCAAGTGCTGGGTGCAGTTTGGGCACCACAATATAAGAAAGATGTTAAATTATTAGAGTGTGTCCAAAGGAGGGCAACAAAGGTAGTGAAGGGCCTTGAGAGGAAGCTGTGTAAGGAGTAGCTGAGGTCACTTTGTCTCTTCAGCCTGGAGAAGAGACTGAGGAGGACCTCATCACAATCCACAGCTTCCTCATGAAGGAAAGAGGTGGGGCAGACACTCTGTATTGATAAGTGACAAAACTGGAGGAAATGGCCTGGAGTTGTGTCGAGGAAGGTTTAGGTTGAATGTTAGAAAAAGGTTCTTTAGTCAGAGGGTGGTTGAACACTGGAACAGTCTCCCCAGTGGTCACATTACCAAGCTGACAGAGGTCAAGAAGCATTTAGAAAATATTCAGGGTACACGGCATGTCTCTTAGGGCTGGTCCTGTGCAGGACCAGGAGTTAGACTTGATGATCCTTGCCCCTTCCAAATCAGCATTCAGTGATCATGTGATTCTGTGAAATAAGCAACTATGTATATGCATGTACACAGGATTAGAAAACTACAGACTGCTCTGAAGGGTGTGTTCAGAAGACTGACAAATCTGGCATGTCTAAAATTAAAAAAAAAAAAAAACAAAAAAAAACCAAAAAACAATTGCTCAATGACTCTACATGCAGCAGACTTCATGCAAGTGATCAGTTCTTATGAATTATTCTTTAGAATGTTACATGCAAAAAACTGACAAGTCTAGCTACAATAGCATAATTTAGTAGCGAGTATATAGAGCCACACAATAAGATCAACGCTGAGGGCTAGTGTCTGTGACAGTCCTCAGCTGCAGAGTTTGTAATGATCAGGTTTGAAACCCCTCTGTTAAGACAAGTCAGACTCAAAAAATAAAAAAAAAGAGCTTATCTTGTTTCTTCTCCACCTTTTCTCAGCTATTTGTTTGTCTCTAGACTATTTCCTGGAGAGGATATATAATTTGCTTCCAGTAATGCTTTTCTTGGTACTAGTTTTTGAGGTGCGCCTCTTCTGTGCTCGGGAGGAATTCTACATATTCCAAATCCTAAAACCAAAGCAAGCCTTGTGCTTTCCCTGTTCTTTGTCCTACTTGCAATTTTTCCTTCCTTCTTGTTTATATATATATTCCCATGCCTCATAAATGAAACTACATGTTTTATTTTCCCTTTTGTAAGTAATATTTCTCACATATTTATGTAAAATGCTTCTGCATTGTTTCTGGCTATATCATCATGGCATTACAAAATATTTAAATACTCTTTCTAAACATCATTTTAGCAAGCTTGCATTTGATTTCAAAGTAAACTAATTTCAATTACATGCTGATTAATGGACATTAAATTTATAAGGTTTGGAATTTGTCTACATACTGAGTGCTTCCAATTTTCATCTCATTATAACTAGGCTGTCTTAATGAATTATAGTCTTATAAGCATGCACTCCTTTCATAGAGTTTTCTAATTCTTTCCTAATATTTCTGCAATTTAGTAGTTTTACAAGCTTTTGTTGACCACTTAGACATGTGTATATGTTTCTATGGTATAAAATAAATTAAAATATCATCCTTATACTGTTAATTAAAACTTGACATATTCAAAGTTGACATTGCAGGTCAATGCAACTTCCCATACATTTTCTTATCCTTTGTGTTTTTGTGTCTTCTAACAATACGTATACATGAAATACAGGTTTATCAAGGCTGCAAATCTCATAGCAGCCAAATTTGCAGTTCTCAAAGCTTGCAATTCAACACTACTTCCCTAATGGTCCTTGTTCATTTCTGGCAGGAAGACCAAGTATAACATTCTATGATTTTATGATTCTATGATTCTAATTGCAGATTTTCTTTTCTCTGTCTTCTGTCACAGGGTTGAATTGTAGAATCTAATGAAATTTTCTAGTCTACACTTTGCTATTCTGCTTATTCCTTTGTCATGTTCATAGGCATGTCCATACTTGCAATTCATAGCTCTCCATTCCTGGTGCATATTATTCAAATTCCACTCTCTTAAACACTGTTATCTAGAAAAACCTCTTTTGCACCTGTTTTGATTTCTGTCATGACAACCTATCACAATACACCTGCTCCATCTGCCCTTATCAACGCTTCCATAACTATCCTCTGATCAAGTTTAATGTATAAATATAAGCCAAAGTGTGCAAAAATTATAAAGTATGAAGCTGGTTTTTTTCTTCTATATGTAACATCATATACAGAATTTAGAGCATACCAAACAAGGAGCAGAGGAACAAGAGTAACAGGCTTCAAGCATCATACAACTTGTTTAAGCTAGGATCAGTTAGAGCAGGCATGATGAGGGACTTTTGAGTCATCTGGAAGAAACCTAATTAAGGCTTGACTTTAATTAAGCAATCCCTACCTAGCAAGAGGGTACTCAATTATATGCTTATGTATTTTGCTAAGCTGCATAGTGCTTGTGTACATGATTTACATCAGAAAATGACAATTTTTTTTGTGAATTATACTTTTATATACCGAGAATAAAACCATTCTGATGAAACAGTAGTTGGAAAATAACCCCACTGGAACAGATCAAAGCAGCCTAGCGGACACCAGTGAAGGACATAAAATGAGCATGAGTGGGACTATTTTGGAGTGTGTTCCTTCTCCCATAGTCATCATCAGTTACCTTCTGTGATTCCAAGCACAGGAGGATGGTAGTTGCCTTCCCCATTACCCCAAAAAACCAAAACAAAGCCCAAACAAACAAACAAAAAAAAAACACTGAAAAAACATGACACAAAGGACTATTGTGTCTCCAGCCTCTGGCCACAGTCTGCCTGGATGTTGCTGCCAGTGTCAGTCATGTCAGCCTCCAGGGAGGGGCAGAAAATCTGCTCCAACCAACTCTAACCAGTCAAGGCTGCCCTGCCCTCCCTCCCAAGGGAGACCTGACCTGCCCTGCCCCATTCTGGAGTGGATGGGGGTACATAGTTATTTTAAGAATTCTCCAAAAGTGGCATATTTAAAATTCTGCTGGTCATGCTTTGCCCTTTGACATTTTCTTAAACGTCCCTTTTCAATTATCTGGAGATCCTAATACTTATATTAAGTACTTCACATTCAAAATTAAAATTAAGAAAAATAGATAAAAATTTTAAAAAATTAAAAATTTTAAAAAAGAAGTTGGGAAGATAATGAAAGCTATTTCCCAATGCATATTATCTTAAAAAAAAAACAGTGCATTTGCAGTAAATTTCAGTAGACAGAAAACAGAACCAAAACTTCAAATGTGTGAGGGGATTTTACAATTAAAACCCCAAAGCATTTAACAAACCTTCTGTCTCTGAAATTCATACTCTCTGTAGGTCTTCTGACTTCATGAAACAATTTATTGCTGAAGGAGGTGAACATTTTATTCTCTGAAATCTTACAAGATGAATTAGAGGTCTCATTACTGAAGTAAAACATCTTGGAGAATCACAAAGACCAAATAACTAGTATCAGTCCAAAGATGAATTTTGCTTCTCTTGGAGATTCTTTTGATAATTATGCAATTTCAATGCCTAGAACAGCCAATACAGTTTCTATGTATTTGTAAAATCCCCTTTCTAAACCATGTCATTGGAATCCTTATGAATATGTATAAGAAGTTAATGGACAAACATACTGATTAAGCAATTTTAGTTTTAGACTTGGATAAAGCTCCCTTATTTTCAAGAGGATAGGATCAGTTATTAGCAAATGCATTCACTGAATGCATTTTCCAACAAGGGCCTTTTTTAAGGATACAGAAAAAAATCTTTCAGATTTGTCTCTCAAAATACATGGAAAGGTCTGCCAATGTTTATGTTAGAGGACAGCTCTTACAAAACAGGTTTTCAGAAGACAATTTTCCCTTTCCTAAACTCAGAGCATCATCTTACTGCTAAGTGAAAATACTGTGTCAGTATCTTTGTTGGAAACGTCATATCAATTTTGAAAATGTCCTGAAGAAATATTATGTTTAATTACCGTAGTAGTTGGTAGTTTATAAATAGTCATTATGGGGTTTTAAAGACATAAACTGATAAGACTTTAATGAAAGCTATTCATCTCTGCCATAAGTAACACAGAATTTTATCACAGAATCACAGAATGGCTAAGGTTAGAAGGAATTTCCAAGTACAGAGGCTCCACAACATTTCTGGGCAACTTGTTCTGGTTTTCAGTCACCCTCACAGTATAAAAAAAATGTTTCATTATGCCCAGAGGGAACCTCCTTTACTATAGTTTGTACAGTTTGTGCACACTTCTTTGGTCCTGCCACTGCACAGAACAAAATAAGATATAGCTCCCTCTTCCTCTCTGCTGCTTACCTGCTCCCATCCCCCAGTTAGGTATTTTAATTGAGAGCTGTTTAGGTCTTTTAACAAATTATAAGTAATATTTGATCTTTTGGGCACAATTGAGAGATTTCTTTTTCTAATTGCTTTTATTGACCATGACTCTTGCTAGTTACAAATACACATGCACACACATTAACATGCAGCCATGTATATACTTATTGTCCTTCCACTGCCTTTTTTTTCTCTTTTTTTTCTCTATTAGTTGCACAAGATTTCATGAAACAGTTTGAGTTTTACAATTTTTCCAGAGCTTCAGAGGTAACCACCCTGTTAGGTGGAACATTTCTGCAAGTTTTCAGGGGACCCTGAAGCTTCTGTTAGTTGTTTTTTGATTGGCAAGTTAATGATTGTAAACGGATATGTTTGCTCCTGATAAAATATGGGCCCACCCACTCCACTCCTTGGTGGATTGGATCAAATGAGTAGCAGATGTCCTTCAACATCAAGCATCAAGTGGTCTTGATGTACCATTGTACTGACCATGGTATCACTCATAGGGGTCATACCCTGTTCAAGACACTGAGTCATCAGGTGTTAGATAAGATAAGAATTTTTTTTGTTTTTTTTTTAGTATTGTAAGGTGATGGTAAAGCAAAGGTGAGAGCCAGAGTCACAGGACACAATGAGGGTAGCTGTCATCAGATCCATTCACACCCATTGCTCAGTAGCTGGCTCTCTGGGCACAAAGTCAGTAGGACCCTTTCTAGATTGAGAGAGCTATGGCCTGTCCCAACTAGTGACCTAGGAGCCCCACTCACTCTGGAGTCTGACACCACAGGCAACCCCACACAGAGGTCACACCAGCTCCTGGCAGCTGGTACTTGCAGTGCACATACACATGGTAGAAACTGAGATCACACAGAGAGTTAAAGTTTTAATAAGAAGATAGGAGAAGACAGGACAATGAGGAACAGGGCTCTGCCAGAGAAGTGTACTGATTTGTTTACATGCAGCCAGTCCCTTTATACCTTTTTTGTCTGTTTGCCGGCTCTCTTTGTTCCTTCCTGCTTCCCCTTCCTCTGCATTTCTTCTCAGGGGCTTGTACAACTTATTAATCCTAAACTCCTTCCAGCCTGGGGTAACTGTGGGTGAACAGTCTTATCAGTTAAAACAGTGCAACAACTGTGGTCATCAATAAAACTGTTTTTGAAAACAAATATATTTCAACCTCTTCCATGAGCTATCATTTTCTACTTAAGATTTCCACAATTCAAGGTGAGGCTTTATTGGGACAAAAGTTGACATAGTCAGTCTGCAACCTTATTGATCATTTCATTACCCAAGCCAAAGTGATGCAAGTATCATCCTGTATAGGCTGGCCAGTAAAAATTGTTTTGTCCTGAGCATCATAGGAAGAGTTAGGTACATATGTCTCCTTTCTATTGAAATGGCTTAAATAGCCAAAGAAGTCAGAATGGAGACAAATTTGTCATACATGAAGATGTATGTATTTCTGTAATAGTTCAGTCATTTTAAAAAGAAAATGATCTAATAAAAAACTAGATGAACCTTCACAAAGGATAAAAACAAGCTCAATGAAAATTTTATGCCGACGAAAAGCTCAGACTACATGATAATCATGTATTTAAGAAATAGTACATATACAGAAACCTTAGTCTGAATCAGAAAACGCAGAGCACGGTAACTGCACAGTAACTCTGTGTTTGTTTTCTCCATAAGAAATAAAATTGACAGTCTTTGCAGAGTAAGCAAATTACAGAAAAGAAATGTTTTCCTGAAGTTCACTTGAGGCCTAAGGGATACTATGTTAAAATAACCTACCTTCCATTCTTTGCAGCTCTGACTAGTATTCCACAGAGGTTCTTCACTGAGATGTGAGTACAAAATAAAATGTGGAGATCCAAACTTTTCTACAGAATCCACTTATTATTAGCATCTATTCTTATCATAGAACATGTCACTGGAAAATGGTATTGTCCTTAGAATGAAAGGATTTCAAGGAAGTTATTTTGGAGTGTCCGAAAAAAGGAAAATCTGCTGTCTTCTTATAAAGGTCTGTAATCGCAACTACCCATTTGCTTTCTCTTTAAAGAAATGTCCAAGTTCCCCAGTCTCTTTCAGCAATGTCATTTGCCAACTTCGTTTGCAGTGGAGATAGTTTTAAATTTTATATTATTTCTGTGGTAACTTTGCAGAAAAATATAGTTTGGAAATTGCTATGAATTAGTTCAGATCAGAGAGAACAGTTTTAACTCTATATTACAGGATATTAATATAAGTATAGTTGCCATTTACCAATAAATAAAAACAATGCCCCTAAGGAAGCATCTTGACAAATACATAGAGAAGGTTAACTATATTTAGAATAGGAGAATAAGACCTGACTGACATAACATAAAACTACCTTGTATTGCTTGTCTATCACCTTGTTTTTTTTTTTTCCAAAATAATTAGCATAACAACATATTACATTAACTTGTGAAAGGCCCTGTGGTTCAGGGAGTAGAGTGGCCTGGAAGTGGTAATGGATGTATTTTGTTAAATTCTTATCTATATCTGTCTTTGCTCAACTAGAAGCTGTTTTAGCTAATGATTTTAAATTACCAGAAGGAAGGCTCCTACAAGATTAAATTACTCTCATTCATAAAACATGTTTGAAAAAGTCAGACAGCTTAAAAAAAAATTGCTAAAAATGTCACTCTGAAAAAATACTAGATTTGTAAAGCATAAAACAGAGTCATGAGGATGAAATGGTCACTTATCAACTGAGCTTGAGACTCACAGTTTATAATTTTGAGGCTTAAAAGTTGGTTTTTAAATGCATTTAAATTAAAGTATTAAAAATATCATGTACTTCTTATTGAATTTAATATTGTACTCAAATAAAACAAAATAAAAACCCCCAAGTATAAACAAATGTAATACGTGTTTATCATGCCTCATATTTAGCAGACATTTGGACTGCAAATAAACTTTATTTGGATTCTCTCTTTTCTTACTGACTGTAATTCTTAATTGTTTTCAAATACGTCAAGATAATCCTATGCTCTCATTTTGATGCAATCTGTAGTGCCCAGCAAACTACAGTGCCCAGTAAACTTTTTTTTTTTTTTGCTACCTTTCTCTGTTCATCAGTAGAATAAAGTGGGTGGAATTTAAACCGGTTTTAAAAAGTTTTGCAACATCCAGAACTTTGTTTCTTCTCTTTTCATAAGAGACCCACTTCAGCCAGTGGGGACTGAATACCTCTCCTTCTAATCATTCCTGCTGTCATTTTAGTGACTTATGCACTCACACAGGAACTACAGCTTGTATTCCTTTCAGTTACAAGCAGATGAGATCCTGTGTCTCCTACTCAGTGTGCTTTAAACCTACTGTAAGAATAGGTTGGTAGAAAAGCCATTACTGTAATTTGTCAATGTAGGTGTATGTTGCAGCTGTGATCAGTTTGGGACTTCTAGAAAATATTCATTTGTACCTTGTCAGGGCAGTGTTAAGCATGCTAAAGTCATGCATTTTGAAACACATCTCTCTGTGACTTTGGTATTTTCTTCTTGAACTCCAATTATCATTGACATTTGGTTGTAACTTTACTCCTAAACACTTGAACTTGGCAATTTAGATTGAATGCCTAAGTTTGTATGACAAGGAAACTTTCAGACTGCCTGGAAAAGAATTTATTTATTGCTACCTCCAGAACCAGGTGCTGCTGGACTCCTGTTTCTGCTGTATCTGACAGGAGAATATAAATTCTGACAGAAGTCCTTTTTGCATGTATTAAAGGTAGGAAAATTCTGACAGCTAAATCTTTATATATTTCTGTGTAGGTAGATCAAGAGCTTCCAATCTTAACAAATGCAACTAAGCACAAATATCAATAATGTCCATAACCAAGTAACTACAAAAACATCATGATGTAATAGCTATTGGTTTATCTCTGATTTTTTTTTTTGATACTAACAAATAGCAGTATCCATAATCAGTTTAAACTGCTGTGTAATAGTGTGTAGTTTCTATTTACTAAGGAGTTTAGTTGATTTTCTCAAAGGAAAAAGAATCTTACATCTTGTTGTTTGTTGAGCTGTTTTAGGAAGATCCAGTTGGTTGAGCTGTTGGTTAGAATCAGGAATACATTTATTTTAAATATTTATCATTCACTGTTCTGGGAATATGGATATTTAATTTACCTTAAAATACTATATATATGAGTATCTAGATCCACAAGTCTGCAAGATGTGATAAACTACATTGTAGTTTGCATTACATTAAAGATGTATTTTGAAATAATTTGTGAGTATAAAAATAAAATTTTAATTCTGGTCTAATGCAATAGAGAAAAAAAAATGTGATTACTTTATTTTCACTTCATTAACATGATTTTTCCAGAGTTTTATAGACTGATTACTATCCTGTTACTTGGAAAGTGAATTAGCTTATAAACTTTAGAATATCAGAAGTTTTATTTAATTGAAGACACTATCTACAGGAATGTATATGTGTGTGATTTTACAGATATTAGTCAGCCTCATAACCTACTTTTCTTAAGAGGTATTTTCAAGAATTTTTTTTTTAATTGCTGTATTATAATTGGGGGAAAAATACTGGACTGAAATATATTATGTTGTCTTCTACTCTGGCAACTATACATGGAACAACACACATAAAAGCAATCTCTTGTTTGCATGTCTGGTTTTCAACTACAATGTCAGGATATAGAGATCTTACCTCATTGCAGATAAGAAAAATAACCATATTTTCAGTAATTTATTCATTATACACATGATGGTGAAACTCAAGATCTCTCACGTCAGACAGAAGAAAAAAAGTGAAGCTATGTAGGTGGACATATGTGTGTGAACAATGACAATGCAGTCATCTCTCTCACTTAAATAAATTTCTATAAGAAAAAAGTGTTTAAGTGTTCTGCCTTCGGACCTGAAGAATTATGTAGCTTAAAAAGTAGCAACAGTTTGTTTTCTTTGAAGTAGTGGAGGTGGGATGTTTTTGTTGTGGAGTTTTGGTTTTTTACCAGGTAACTTTAATAGATCAAAGGTACAGGCTTAGTTCATTCAACTAAACATCAATGTCAAGGCAGGTTCCTTATATCTGCAATCTTCTTCACAATGCCTTGGACAGAGGGAGGACTGTAAAATTTACTAGTGTTCAGGTTACTGAACAGGGACATGATTTGTCTTACAGTGGAGTGAGTAGCTCCTCAGTTTTGACAGAGGTGAAGATAGGGACTGTGTGTGTACATTGTGACTGTTATAGGAACTCAGGCACCTGGATCACTTATAAATACCTAAATCTGATTGTTTGAATCAAATTTAAATCAAACCCTTAATACCAGAAAGAAATGACTGTGAAAAAATGAGGCAACTTCATATATCTTCTTCCCTATTCCCTTGAAAGGACTTCTATGTAAGATTCACTGTACCTTACAGAAAAAAAAGCAAAGGTGAACCTTTGTCATGCTCTTTACCTTTGTTCTGCTTTTAGCAATGTAGGTAAGTTTCCTTCAGTTTATAGAGTTCCTTCTAAACATGTAATTTTCAGGCAAACATGATGTTAAAACACTAGAGAAGCTGGTCACTAATTCAACCCATAAGGAAAATGTACTTTTTTTTTCCTTCCAATTTGAATGTTTCTCATGTCTTTGAAACTTACAAAGTTTTTTTGGTGTCTAAAAGAACAAAAATATCATCTATTTTCAGGTTTTAAGAGGTAAATTTGGACTCTGCTTGACATATGTTATATAATATTTGGTTATTTAAGATAGTCAGAGAAAAATAAAATTCACTGAATTACTTCTTTCTATATTGGATATCTCTCTTGAAATCAATCTCTGATGATGAAAAGAGCTATAGTATGTCTAGATCAGGCTTTATTGCTCAGTACAGGTATATCCCTTATTATGTCACACTTTTGTCTTTTAAAATACAATATGTAAGCATTAATCTATTTTTTTAGATGGAGTAAACCCTGGGTCATATTGATACGAGAATTTTTTTTTTCCATGCTAAAAATTCTTTTTGAATACATGTCACTAAAATATATGGCATTCCGATAGTAAGCAATTCAAATATCTGGTTATCTGCTGGAAAGTAAATCTAATCTGAACACACAGTCTAAATGTTCCTTGAAAAATGTCTGGATTTATAAAATGGAAAAAAAGTTTAATGGGAACAGCTATCTTTTTTTTTTTAATCATCAGAGACAAATTATGGAATATCTCAAGCTGGAAGTTAATATGGGTAAGAGTAATGACAAAAAAGATGAATAATTATTACTGTGCAGGAAAGCGAAAGTGGGAGAATAAAATGAGACAAAAGAATTGCTAGCAAAATATCCTATTGCTGGGGAAAGCTATGAGGCATACTGAAACAACATAATGGCTCTATGATGAGCTCTGTAATGACTTTAAAATGTTTTAAAAAGGAATCATACAACACTGAAAATAAAGACAGGACTGAATATTACTATAAAGGAATAGTTCAAGCATGTAAGGATTTTATCAGAAAGATATAACCATGAAATCAGTTCCAGCTATGCAGATATATTAAAAAAAAAAGAAATAAAAAAGTTTTATAAGTGTTTTTTTCAGAATAAATAGAAGACAGTGAAAAGAAAAATTCAGTTTATAGAAAGACAGGAGGTTTGAAAGAGAAGGACAGATTGTGTACCATGCAAGCAAGCACTTTGAGCCAATGGTGGTTATCTGGGAGATTTCTGGACTGTGTCAAAGATATATTCTTGTGTCGTGAAGCATGGCAATAAGGACTGGTGCATTTTTAGAGTCACTGCTTGCAAATAGCCAGCAACTCTTTGGAGATGGGTCTGTAAGCAGAAACTTTGTCTGCAGTAACTTTACAGTTTAAGAGATAAGAGCTTGAGGGGCATGACACAGACAAGTAAAGTAATAAAGATCACTGACTTCGGAAGAGCAGACTTCAGCTTCAGGTTCTGCAGGGAACCATTTGGAATAGTCTAAATGGAATTTGTCTTTAGGCACAAAAAAAAAAAACCTCAGTAGTGCTTTGAGAGTTTCAGGACATCATTCTGAAAGCACAGGTGTGATCTATCCCCATGGCATGCCAAGAAACCAGATGCACTGGATTTGTGTGGCAAAGGTTTGGTAGTGGGGGGACTACAGGTGTGCCTTCTGTGAGAAGCTTATAGAAGCTTCCCTTGTGTCCCATGTGGGTGCTCCACTGCTGGAGTAGGCTGTGACCCTGAGGGAAGCCCATTCTAGAGCCAGCTGCTGACAGGAACTGTGACTTTGTGGAAGGGACCCATGCTGGAGGAGTGTGCTCCTGAGGGACTGCACCCTGTGGAAAGTTCCCATGCTGAAGAAGTATGTGAACAAATGTAGCCTGTGGGAATTTCAGTGAAGAATTTCATGGAGGACCATCTCCTATGGGAGGAGATGGAGGAGAGGAGGATCCCACAGTGAAGCAGGGGACAGAATGTTAGGAGGAAGGAATTGCAGAAATGTGATGAAATGACTACAATTCGTCTTCCCACCATGATGCCTGGGGATAGGTATAGGTATAGAAATCAGGAATGAAATTGAGCCAGGGAATAAGGAACTGAGTGAAAGTATTTTAGGACTTTTTATATTTCTTATTACCCTACTCTGACTTGATTGGGAATAAATCAAATTCTTTTCCCTGAGATGAGTCTGGTTTGGGTGAGTGATCTCTCCCTGTCCTTCTTTTAATCCACAAGCCTTCATTATACTTTATCTCACGTGTCCAGCTGAGGAGATGGAGTGATAGAGCAGCTTGGTGGGCACCTAGCACTCAGCCAAGCTCAAATTACACCCCCCCCCCCCCCCCCCCCCCAGCCTTTTAAAACAGCAAGCACTATTAGCAGATTACAACTGGAAAGAATAAGTGTCTGAGACAAGGAAAGATGGAAAGATATCCAAAGAGGTATATAAAAATATTATCTTAGCATGCAGAGATGCAGTTAGGAAACCAAAAGCTCAGCTGGAGTTCAAACTCAAACAAGAGATACTTCTGTCCCTATGTTAGTAACAGGTAGAAGCACAAGGGAAACATAAGACTGCTTCTGAATGAGGCTGGCAAGTTAGTTACAAGCAACACTGAGAAGGCTGGGGTACTCAGTGTTGTCTTTATTTAGGTCTTCATGTTGCAGTAAGTCAACTGAGATTCCATTTTCTTCATGCAGGAAAAGCCCATTCTTTATTCACATAATGCATTTTTACATGTTTTTTACAGACCTCATGTTGAGCACTCATTGGTTAGTAGTTTTCTTGCCATTCAATTTATTGGGTGTGGACATGCTAAGACACTTTCCTTCACTTAGATATTTACATATCTCCTCCACTGATTCTCATGGGACATGACTATTGTTTAAGCAGGTGCACTTATTTTTCTCCCCAAGAATAGTTTGTTGTATTAACGAACTTTGCATTCCCCTGATTCTTTCTTGTGGGAACTTACTACTACTTCTAGCTTAGCTAAAGTAGCAGCTTTAGCAGCTTATATTTTATAAGACTTTTCTTTTATAATATCTCTATCTGTCTGCAACACTTTAAAGGTAAACTCCTGAGTTTTTATATCAGGAAAAAGGACAGATCCTAAGAGTGGAGCACCAATGGCAGAGAAGGGTTGAGCTCAGGACCACTTGTACACGTTGGACATGTACATGTCAACTGACTTGACAGGATGCATCTGAGGACCTCTGGAATTCAACATTTTGAGGCTCTTCTCTTTTATTTTTTTTAAAGGTCATAGAGATTAGGGAAGGTCCTTGGTGACTGAAGCAGCAAAAATACTGCATCCATCTACAGGAAAAAGAAAAATGTAGAAAACTAGAGACTAGATAGCCTCATGTCAGTACCTGGGATAATTGTGGAACTAGTCCAGATGGAAGATATTTCCACACACACGAAAGGCAGGAAGGAGATCTTGAAAGGGCTAGAGTTACCAAGTTAAACTGTACTTAACCAGCCTGTTGCTTTTTCTCATAAACTAGTTTTCTCAGTGAAGGGAAGAGAGCAGTGGGGATCCATCTACCTCAAATTTTACAAGGTGATTGACATGATCTCTTTTAACATTCTGGTGGAAGCTGATAAAATATGGATTGGGAAAATGGACTACATGATGAATGAAAACTGAGTAAATTGTCCTGGCAGTCATAAATAACTTAGATTAGGAAGAATCTAAGTCAGATAATTTAGATAGAGGTACCTTAAGGTTTACATTAGGTTTTAAAACTATCTGAGTAGTGGGATCAAACGCAACTCACCAACCTTTATTCCAGCCTTTAAGGAGAAGTAGATACACTGAAATAGAAGGTACACTGAAAAGAAGGAACATAGATGTAGCTCAACAGGCTGCTAGATTTACCAAGAAAGCTTGGATTAAACTTCAGAAAGATAAATGTTAAATTCTGAGTTGGACTAATCCCAACCAGCCGTACAGAGTGGGGTGTGATTAGCTATGAGTGAAGTTGATGTGAACATGACCTCTTCCGGCAATGAAGGCAAACCATGTCCTGGGAATGCATGAGCAGCCATGTGGTTGACAGAACAAGGGATGTGATTATTCCATTCTGTTGAACACATGCTATGCTGTGTTAAGGTTTAATACCAAGCAGCACAGCACAGCCACTCACTCACTTCTCCCTCCAGTGGAACTGAAAGGGTAAAAGTGAGAAAACTCATAGGTTGAGATAAAGACAGTTTAACACGTAAAGCAAAAGCCATGCATGCAAGAAAAGCAAAATAAGGAATGCTTTCACCACTGCTCATGGGCAGGCAGGTGTTCAGCAATATCCAGGAAAGCAGGGCTTCATCATGGATAATGGTGACTCAGGAAGATAAAATGCCTTAATTTCAAATGTCTCCCTTCCTCCTTTTTCCCCCCAAGATTTATATGCTAAGTATGATATCATATAGTAAGAAATATCCCTTGGATCAGATGGGCTAGCTGTTCTGGCTGTGTCGTCTCCCACCTTCTTGTGTACCCCCAGCCTACTCTCTGGTGGAGTGGCGTGAGAAGCAGAAAAGGCCTTGACTCTGTGTAAGCACTGCTCAGCAATAACCAAACCATCCCTATGTAATGAACACTATTTCCAGCACAAATCCAAAGTATAACCCCGTACCAGCTACTATGAAGAAAATTAACTCTATCCCAGCCAAAACCCAGCACAATACTACACTAGGAGTCAGCTCTGGTGTCATAACCAAGAGTGCTGCAAAAGTTAGCAGTTGCTTCTGTGTGACAATCCAAACAAGCTTTCAACATTCTCCATAGTCTACATAAATAAAAAGAGCATACTCCCAGTATGCTGTATATAATCAGCAGTATAACCAGTCCATGAGATCTTCTTCAGGTTGAACAGACAGTTACTGCTTTCCTCCCTCTATACTCAATCCAGCTCTCCACCATACTAGATAGCACACATTTATATAGATACAATATAAAGCCCATATTTGAGCATTAATAATTTTAATATTTATTAGAGTGAATAGATTAGGATTGAAGACTAGTTATGGGAATTGGATGGAAGAACACTATGCAAAAGTTGAGGGAGCCTGGCTCTGTTTGCTCTAGGGTATTTAAGGAATTAACAGAAGCAGTCCCTGAATCTTCAGCGCATATCAAGGACAAAGGAAGAACAAAAGAATGAATAACAACAGGGTTTGAGTCTTTTTTGAGAAACATTAGGAGTTAGAAATGACCAATATAATACAGTCCAAAAAAAGCTCTGTTAAGTAAATGTCATTTATTTCTGTGATAGAATACCTAGGAGATACAGAGAAAATTGCAAATTACGTACTTGGAGGCTTTTGTTGTTGACATGATGATTTCTGTATCATATTTGGATTGCTAGCTTTGCATTAAATGAATAACACCTATTCAGTTAGTATATGAAGAGCTATAGTTAAGCTATCATTTCTAAGCTATCTTGGCATATTCTACCTTTACTGTCAGCTTAGTAGAATTAGTTCACAGCATCAGGCTTTTGGTCTTGCACAACTATAATTTGTAGTAAACAAAATCATCAGTCAGAAAATCTCCCATTAAATGAAACACGGCATCCACTTCTCATGTTAGAAGACTGAACCAGCCTAATTGTTTAGCAGTTTTTTGTTAAAGATATTAAAGATATAAAGATATTTGTTAATTCCATTATTAAAAGCTTAACGACTTCTTCCCCTTTAAAAAAAAAAAAAAGAAAAAATAAAAAAAAAAACACAACAAAGCAAAGATAAAAATCCACAAAAAACAAAGAAGCCCCCTCCTAAGAACTAATAATAGCATATGAACACAAAGCAGCATGATGTATGTCAAGTATAACTAGCCAAAATTATACAGTGTGAAAGTCTGGTGTTTTTTGAAAATTATTCGGAACAAAAAAAGAAAATTGGCCAGGGGTATACAAGCTTTAAAGAAGAACAATTTCTGTGTCAACCACTGGATGAAGAGAGACTTACAAGGTCTCTTCAGAAATGCTTGACAGCTAACCATTCTACAAATAACTCTGAATTTTTCAAGAATATACACCAAAGTCCACAGCTGCTACCAAACATGCCATCACTCAAGTCACACATTTATCACTTCTTCAAGAAGCCCCTACTACTTTTACAAAGAAAAGTTGTTTGCAAACTGCTCTATTCTGTGTCCTCTTTCACTACCCTAGGACATTAAAAAAATTAAAAATTAAAAGGAATTTGCACAGTATATTTTTTATGCCACCATTTGGATTAGATTGATTAGCATTACAGCTCACCATTCTTTTGGCATTCTTTATATTGATAAGAAAGAGATAGGATATTAGATGAGAAAATACTAGATAAGAATCTTACTCATGACTTCATAATTGATAGAAACTGGCTTATTCTATCAGTTTGCTCTGAAGGTGTCCATCTAACCTGTCAATCCAGCACTCTAGAAAAGTATGGGGTTATTTCGCATGGCATATTATAGAGCACTAGAAGGCTACTGAACTGGGTCTTCAATTGTCACATCTTAAAGCAGACACTGCATCTGGTCAGCTGAAAAGATCTCTACACTCTATTAATTGTCCTGTAGATACATTTGCAGTAACCATCTGAATTTCCTTTGTGATTAGATATTGGTATTTTAAAACTATTTAATTGAATCTGAAGGCACATATCTTAATTGAGCCAAGTGACTTTTACTCCAGAAATTATTGTTGCAAGCATTTAGGACAGGCTACAGTTGCTTAAACAACATCTATTTCACACGCTCTGTGGCACTTTATAGTTACAATACTGGACCAAGGGGACACTCACATACTTCTTGAGCAGCAGTTGGAGACCATGCAGAACAAGGGAGATTATGCTCAAATTGCACAACTTGGTTGTTTTTTGGCAATCAGAATCCATTCATTAGGATAAATGAATTTCAGCCAAACTGCTTTTATAAAACAGCCCAAAATTAATGAATCCATACTTAATGTTCCCCAAGATTATACACCTTACAACAAATAAGCCAATTTTTGTTAATATTTGATGTTTCAAGATTTAACACTAAGACCTTGATACTTGTGGATTTGAAAAGTGTTAGCTAATGAACCGCTGAGGGTTATGAGTGATATATATTCTTCAGTACCTTTATGGAGGTGGCTATGAAGGTGATGATTTTAGCTCCTTTGATTTTAACCTGAAAGAGAGGATTTGCAATTAGTTTCTTGCCATCTAGCCTCTGCTGCAAAGGTCCAGCATTAGAGATGATATCTTCCCAAACCACCTTTCAGCTGGTTGTTTAAACTGCTGCTGAAAATAGCGGATCAGGAAAGTGACCTTAATTTCTGAGGCAGCAAGGAGAGATACCACAACATCCTCTGATACAGAAAAGAGCATTGTCTCAGGGATGCAGCTGGCTACATTAATTTGGTGAGTACCAAATTAACTTATTCCCAAATAAAGTGCGAGTTACAGTGACATGGAAACAGTAGGGTGAATGGAAAAATACTTCAGAGGTGTATGCATCCTTTGTGCATAGAGCAAGAGAAGGCAAATTAAACCATAACTCAGTAATGCAGAAAGTACACTCTTCATTTTCCCAGTAAATATGTCTCCTTTTGTTCCAAGCTTAGGAACTATATAGAACCTGGAGGAACTTGTGCTGTTGAAAGGAAACCCTGGACTTTATGGCTGTTTTTTCCTTCAAAAATATGCTAGTCAATATCTGTGATTTGTTTTGATATACCAAAATGAAATCACAATCAATTCTACATTTATTTCTACTAAGAAAGCAAGAGTTCTGCAACATTACTATTGTTGAACTTTATTACAGAAAACTTTTTAAAATTATCCCCAGCTTTTTGGTGTTCTTATTTTTTAGAGTTCTTATGTTAAAATGAAATAAGAAGTATTGACAGACAGTCATATTAATAATGTATTTATAGTGGGTTTTTTGTAAAGTATTTCTTAAGCTATGCTTCCGCCAGAGTGATCAGGAGCTTTCATTATTAATTATGCCTTGTAAACCTGAAATAATATTACACATGTACATAGAGATGTAGCTTTTTAAATATATACACTTTCTTTAAGAATGCTTGCATTTTATAGTGCAAATATGATTGTATTATGCTCACTCTAAAGCAGTCAGAAGCAAAAAATGCTGATACTTGTTATATTTTCTAATTCTATTACAGCTATTCTTTTTTAGTAGTATTTTAATAATAAATAATTTTCAAAAGTATCTATTTAGATTTCGAAAGAAATTCCATAGCAGATTTTGTTTGAATTTTTTCTTTGTTTTTTTTAATACCCACAGAAAAATATTGGTCTTTCTGTTGCCAGTAGGATATAATATTGTGATTATTACCCATTATGATGTCTGCTTATGAGTGGGAAGCTGCATAAGCCCTTTTTTAGTAAAGAAAACCAGCAAGATTGTATTTTTTACTTTTTTTTTTTTTTAATCAAGTAAGCAAATTCCAGTGAAATAAAGCAAATTCAATATTTAGTATTTGTTCAGTTTTACAGATGGGTCTGCTTAAGATGTAAGACATAGGGTCTACTGCAATCTTGAGCTATGTACATGACAAAAAAATCCCTGTTGGCTTGTTTGGTTTTTTTTGTAATAATCACATGTATTACATGCAGATGTGTCATGTATCACAAAATAATTTTTTCTGCTTTCTTGACACCATACCTATTTTCTCCTTCATCTTGTGAAATGCAAGAGTCAATGGAAACTATAAACAACAAAAAAATTTACAAAATAACCTATCATAGCAAGAAACAACACGGTCAATGCTCTTGGAGCTCATCTGTGAAGCTTTGTTCTCTGTATGGATTTGTCCAGGTTAGAATTTTAAACCTCTTTCAGCTTGAGGTAACAGATAGGCAATTGGATAAAGTTAAAAAATAAAGATTTAAATGATAGTCTCATCATTATGCAAATATATGCTCTAGTCTTATTTTCTGTATTTTTTTCCCCAGGGTTGGAAAAAATACTCACTTTAGCAATAAATAAAATTTTAAAAGTGAGACTGAAGCTACTGCTCCAGCTATTCACTATTTTGCAACTGTGAGCTTCCTGCTAAGTAAAACACTGCAATTGTTGTGACAGAAATTTGTTTTGCTGATTTTGGATCTTCATGTGTTTTGTAAAGATTATTTTAACAATAATCAACTTAGTTTTGCATACTCTGCAAGCTGGGTAAATTCAATTTTTGTTCCAAGTACACTGTCACACCAGTGGTTATTACAACACAGCTGGCATGGGTTGATCTCAGTGGGATTCCACTTAATATGTCTTTCCAAACTGCATTATTTTATTCAAGAAGAATATTCTTGGGACCAAAATACATGCATAATGGTGTGCAGTGTTTGGAGCTATGATTTTGCATCACTAATTGGGCTAAGAAATATTTCATCTGAGAAAATATGAATGAGTCAGCAGTTCACAGAATCATAGAATGAATTGGGGTGGAAGCCAGGTTAAAAATCTTCTAGTTACAGCCCCACTTCCATAAGCAGGGATGCCACCCTCAAGATCAGGTTATCCAGAGCCCCACCCATACTGCCCTGGAATACTTCCTGAGAGGGGACATCCTCTCTGGGAAACCTGTTCCAGTGCCTCACCATCTTCAGAATAAGGAATTTCCTTCAAACATCTTATCTAAATCTCTCTTCTTTTAGTCTAAAACTGAGACTATGTAATTTTTTTTATGTACCCTGAAAGGTAAAATTCTCTGTAGTTCTCTCAGCTTGGTAGCAATGCAAAAGCTTATGACAAACAGTTTTGGTTTTAATTTCGTTCAAAAAGCAAAATAAAAAAAGAAAACTACTTACTTTTTTTTTTCCTCTATTTGACTTCATGAACAAGTAGAAAAAAGCAGACGATGTCATATATTCCAAACAGCTCTAGGCCAGTCAAACAAAATTGTTATATCAGATAATCCACTTATCTTGTGAAAACCAGAGCAAAATGCAGCTTTTCCATTAATATAAGTCTAAAGAAGTACAAAGATGTTACTAAATAGCAACATCTAAATGAATTTTTTATTTTTTGAAAAATGTGGCACAGCACTTCTTGACTGTGTCATTTTCAAAGTGGCATGTAGATAGGGAAGTTAATCTTTTCAAGATCTTGTGCAGTGACTTCTAAGTACTTTTAGCTGAATTAAAATATGCCTCTATATATTAATTGCATTTTTGCAAAATTCTAACAAAACTCAATATTGTCAGTGCATGATGAATGAATAATTACAAACACCTTTGCTATGTATTTTTTTAAATGCTGTTTTGAAAAACCCCCTTTCTGAAATGTGACATTTCTTCTCCAGGGAAGTGAGCTGGCATGAGTATGATGACCTTGAGAAGGTATCTGCTTTAAATAATTATTAAGCAATGTTTTTTATACTATTCGTGAATTTTATGGCCTTCTCTTAAGATATCCAAGAACACTGATATTAGAATAGAATAGAATAGAATAGAATAGAATAGAATAGAATAGAATAGAATAGAATAGAAAATAGAATAGAATTTCAGTTGGAAGGGACCTAAAATAGGCCAACTCTCTGACCACATCAGGGCTTGAAGAAAGGTTAAAGAACATTGTTAAAGGCATTGTCTTAAACACTGACAAGCTTGGGACATCAACCACCTCTTTACGAAGCCCCTCTTCAGTCAACGCTGAATATGCCCCGTGCATCTGTGAACCATTCCCAAGTGTCTTTTCACTAGATTCCAGGGAGAAGAGATCAGTATCTCCCTCTCCACTTCCCCTCCTCTGGAAGCTGAAGAGAGCAATGAGATCCTTCAGCCTTCTTTTCTTCAGACTAGACAAACCCAGAGTCCCCATCTGCTCCTCATGGAACATTACTTCTAGCTCTTTCACCAGCTTTGTTGCCCTCTGGATTCATTCAAGGACCTTAACATCCTTCTTAAATTGTGGGGCTGCACTGATGCTGAATATAGTAGAGTAATAGTTATAACAGAAAATATTTGTGTCTTTCTAACTTTCAGACATTTTTTATTAAAAAAAAATTCTCTATGGCTTACTGCAATTATAGTTGATGGCTATTTAATCTTCTATAAAAATTTCATCCATGTTCTCTGTTGCCTGTGGTTAAAATCCATTTTCCTTTATTTTCTGTATTTTTTTAATAACATGGGACAAACTGTGGTGAGTATTATAAATAAATAGGGTCTTTAATGCTCCTGCTAGCCTTAAAAACTCACAGGTTTCTTGCAGTCTGAGCACAATATGGAAAGAAAAACATGACATTTGGAAAAATGACAATTTTAGTAAATCACTGAGATGGTTTCATTTGAAATAAAGTAGTCTGCTGTTCTTGGTGCACATTTAAAGCAGATTATGTTCCATAGTGCATATTTTGCTTGTTATATGGGCATCACATTGGAATTTTTCTCTTATAGTGGATGACAGATTTCAACAGGAAACCTTTTCAGTAAGAATACTTTAAAAAAGAAGAAAACTGCGTCTGCAGAAAACTCAACTAAAAATGTCATTTAATGGGTAGCATCAGGGTTTTTAACTGTAGCACAGTCTGTAATGTGAGGCATGTACACTACTCCCTGACACTGAAGCCAAATGACACCATGCCATGCTATAACTCCGTCTGGCAAAAAAACCTTGCCCTACCACTCGCTCACTCCTTCCCAGCAGGATGGCAGTGGGGGAAAATCTGAAGGGTAAAAGTGAAAAAAATTCATGAGTTGTGATAAAGACAGTTCAATAGGTAAAGCAAAAGCTGTACAAGCAAGCAAAACAAAACAAGGAATTAATTTACCACTGCCAATTATCAGGCAAATGCTCAGCCTTCCCTAGGAGAGCTGGGCTCCTTCACACATTAACAGTGACTTGGGAAGACAAAACTCCTCAACTCTGAATGTCCTTCTTGAAGAGGTTATATATGCAGTTATATGAAGCACAGGTTCTAGGGACTACACAGGCAAGAAAACAGACTTCCCCTGATTTACACTAAGGAAACAGTGGGGGCAGGGGAGAGGATATCTAAATATTTAATATTGTACCTTTGCAGTATTGGGCATATTAATTAGCAAGCTCTTTTAATGCTGCCATATGTAAAAAACTGGGACCATTCTCATCCAGTCAAACTTTCTGTAGTTTGGACTGCCTATGTAAAATAAAATGTGGGCTAATTTTAGCACCCAAATACCTAGTACATGAAATAAAGACATTTTTAGTCTTTACTTTTCCTTCGTCATGCTCTCTTTTCATGATTCATATGCCCTCTAATGTTTGAAGCACCACAGTAAACAAATATTATGCAGTTAATCTTTCCTCTATCAAAGCCATGGTTAGTGTAGTTCTCATTCCTCGAAGAACACAAAAAGTGCATTCCCAGCATCCTTCACAGAGCCTGTTGGTAGGAACACTTTTTTTTTCTCTCTCTCTAAGAGGCTGGTCAAACAATGGAACAGATTTCCTGGAAAGACTATGCAGTCTCCGTCTTTGGGTATATTCAAAATTCATCTGGTTATAGCTCTATATGGTCCTTTTAAGCAGAGAGTTTAGACTAGATGATCACTTCCAAACTCAGACATTCTATCACTTTGGCATTCTGTAAATGGAGGGGTCCTGTTTATGTCCTTAGGATGTATCAGACATGTCTGTGTTTAATTGTCTCCTGTGCGCTGCTCTGTATGTGCATTGATTTTTTTTTTTTTTTATATATTTTTTTTTTTTTATATTTTCACCACAAGATCAGTCTAAAATTTTCACAGATTTCTGTCTCTGGTTCTCTTACACAATGAAAGGTATCATCTCTGTATTCATATTGACTACTATGAAAATGTCAGCTCTAACTTCATATATTATCTTATTAAGACTTCCTAATGAAACTTTTTTATAATAGCCAGATGTGTCTTTTTTTAGGAATCACTGGTTGGTTTATTTTTTTTCCCTCTCTACTTCAATTCATTCTCTAAAATAAAATCCAGAGGTGGTGATTTTGTGGTTTTTACTTTAGAAAATTAAATTCAGAAAGATAGTTTGTAACATTGCTTGTACTTTATTTCCTTCATTGTCCCACAGATAAGGATTTAGGTTCATTTTAGACAGTGGTTATATTCTTTTGTCATGCAAACCTGTTGTTTGAATCCATTATCCTTCTTTGGTTTATGTGTTGTGAATCTGAGGAAGTTTCAATATAGAAACTTCTTGTTCATACTGTTGAGTAACTGTAATATTGTGGAACAGACTTTTCCTTCACTTGAAGGCTCATTTAAAATTCAGGGTTTAGAGAATTTTTTGTAAGTATTAGTGCAGATGCCTGTGTTTACAAACACATACACACTCATCTCTGAAACCCATCAGCATTGTAATACAATATGTAATTTTGTGTGAAAACAGATTTGATAGCAATAAACCTTGATACATACACAAGCAAAAAGGCAGACAACATGAAGTCATAGTCTCATACATCAGTGTCTTATACTGTGTGCTATGTGGTACGGCTCTCAAAAGGTCTGTGACACATAACCAGAGCACCAACTACAGGTGCAAAAGAGTTACAAATGGCATTAGACATCTCTACGGGGAAAACTGATTTCAGTCCACATTTTATGAATGAAAAAAAAATCAATAAAAATGTTGGTTCACTTTGTGCTTGTTATTCAATTAAAAATATCTCATGTTCAGTAAGCTGTTAACATCTCCTAGGCAAGATTCCAAAGAAGTATTTGGAACCACAGATGAGCTTCCTTACTGGAGAAACTGTTCAGATGGTCTTCAGACATCTAATACAATTCAGTTGCTTAGACAGAGTTTTCTGATGTCATTTGGAAGGTTCCGTGATATCCAGCACGGGACTGGCTCATTATAAAATAGTTCTAAATTGTCACAGAGTTGTCTGGAATAGCATGTGGAGACCGAGTGAAATATCCTTGGGTGTTTTTGATGACACCGCAAACTTAACGTTTACAGAAGCTCAGTTTTGTTCTTCATCCTCAGGAGGCAACTGTAACACTAGAGTACCTGTACAGAGTGATTCAATTCACCCAAAGAAGTGTGTTAAGTGTTTGAAATAAATAAGATTAATGCCATCATGAATACATTTCCCATGGAAATCTATATGCTCCCAGGAAGAGTACAGTGTCTTTTCCTACAGTATTGTTTGCTTAAAAATGAAAGGTATAGGGAAAATTGAAGGTATGTATCATGGACAGATTCATAAAAATATGTATGTGCAACATACATGTAATCTGCCATTTATACTGATATACTGACTCTTTCATTTTCCCTTTTTTTACAAGAGAAAACGTTTCATCTCCAGTTTTGGCCTTCTTTTCAATGGAAGTCATCAGAGCTAAGAAGGACTTAGTTCAATTAGCTAATACCTGTGAGAGTTCCTAGGGTATCTGAGGCATCCATAGAAGACTCACCTATATTACATAAGAACTGCAGGCAACCTATGCTGTTCTGAACCAAGAAATCCATAATACAGTAGATATCTATGTGCTGAGAACTGAATAAGTCCTAATTTTCTTATATTGATCTTTATATTAATTTAAAAAATGCTTGGAGCTTCTCAGCATTTAAGAAAAAGGACCAAGATGGCAGTAATGTACTTCCGCTGTTTTTAGTTAGCAATTTACTTCATAAAACAGTCCCAAGGTAAAAAAAAAACTTCTGAAAAATGCAATGTCTTTTGTTGTTCCAAACACAATCCATTGTAGTCACAGTTTTTACAAAGTAATTTATTCTAATATCTATAGGAGGAAACAGTATAGTAGTGGAGAATGACTACTCTCACTTAAACAGCTGGAAGTTTCATAGCTTCCAGTGGTTTAAAGTGAGTATAATTCTTACAGAGAAGTACACTTCATTGGAAGCAATGAATACGACAATATGCCCTAAAATACGCAACATTTGAATGGATGGATTTATTTAAGATTTATCTATGTGTTTAGGAAAATAACTTGCTGTTGCTGCTTATAATGTTGTAGAACATTATAAATGCATGCTTGATCAGTTTAAAAAGTCATTTGATCACTTAATACTAGTGACAGAATTTCCAAAGGTAGCCAAGGAAATAGAGAATATTCTACTTATGCGGCTATAATAGTGTGGTAAAACTAGTCAATACAGTCGACATCCACCAAATTTTGACATTGACATTAGGCAAGGCCATTCCCAACCATTAAATTCCAGGATTTTTTTTTTTTTATTAGTTTTCAGTGACTGAGTGTTTTAAACAAATATATTTCCAGGGGTATATACGGCAATCAAGCTACCTATGTCCCTCAAAAATCTATCAGCTACTAACTCCCTCTGGTGATCTACTATTAATGTAGATGACTGAAGTCTGATGGTTTACAGACAATTTTTTATCAAACTTACTCAATTAGAATTTTGGACACAGAGATGAAGCCAGAAATAAAATTTAAAGCTAAAGCTAAAATGAATCAGGCATTGTGATGCTTGGTAATGTATTCAATGACTAGAAGTCAGAAAATTCATTACAAGAATTGAATTCACAGTGTTGAATTAAGCTTTTAAAATTTTTGCATAGATTACATGTGAGAAATAAATGGCACAGAAAAAAAAAGTTTTGTAAGCCAATGGGAAATGTTGGAAGGAAATATGTCTGAAAGTGTATCACTCTTTGGTTTAGGCACCTCATTGTGGTTGCACTTAGTGGCCTGTGCAAATACAGAAAAGTTTCTGTAGGAAAAAAATCCCAAACACAATGCCAATCATAGTCTGGGAGGTAGCAAAAATCCTTTTTAATGGACTGCTCCAGCTTGGGTCCCCCATGAGGTCCTGCCAGAAATCCATGGGGTCCTCCACGTGCTGCAGGCAGAGATTTGCTCTGCTGTGATCCTCCATGGACTATAGAGAAACAAACTGCACCACCATAGTCATCTCCATGGGCTGGAAAGGAATCTGCTCCAGTGTCTGGAACACCTCCTCTCCCTTCTTCTTCACTGACTCTTCAGAATTGTGTGTCACATTTTCTTTCTCCTTTCTCCCCCAGCTATGCACAGCCTTTTTTTTTGCCTTTTCTTAGATATATTATTTGAGAGTTGTCACCAGCATCATTGATGGGCTCAGCTTTGGTCAGCCCCAAGTTCAACTTGGAGATAGTTGAAGCTGGCTCTGTCCTACATGACAGCAGTTTCTGGTGTCTTCTCACAGAAGCCACTCCTGCAGAAAAAAATGTCAGATGAAAGAAAATCTATCTTTGTGGCCTGACAGTAAACACAGCTACCTGTAATGTGAACAAGCTCCTTCATTTCATTCTAGACATATTTGGAGGTGAAGGGTTTGGTTTGGCATTCCTTGTTTGTCCTACAATATCTACAATGTAAAGCAAAGAAAATTCAGGTTTCAAGCAGGTCCTTTTTTGGATGTTATTGCTGTTCTCATTAGGGGTATTTAGTCATATAATTAAGAAAAATCAATAAAATAATAGCATGTCTGGATGTAAAGCAGGAAACAATGCAATCATATAAGAGAGTCTTGTGGCTTATCAGGAATATCAAATTTAGTGAGATGAATAATTCAGCATTAAATTTACATATAAATTACACTTGTAAACAACATAATAGCAATTACAATTACAATAATTAATTACATCAATCATAAAAGATGTGATTATATGTTTAAATAAAATAAAGGCTACACCTTTAAAACACACCTAGATAATTTTACACGAAAGAACAAACAAAACAAATTACTTTCAAAATTCTGGCAATGAAGATAATGTGTATCTATCTCACATACTGCTAAATATCTTTCCTAGTGTCATAAAACCTGTTTGTAAAATATCAACAAAATAGACTGGAGGTTCAAGTTTTGATCTACTATTTGCATATATATTACTATACTGTAACATCTAAAAATTTAACCATTTGTTTATGCACACTTTATTTTGAAAATAAGTTTTCTTAGGAGAGTGAATTTTAGTGTTAAAAAATGCAGGATGGCATTCTTTACAAATTACTTTTTTCCATTTAAAAAATACAACAAAAATGTTAGTAAATATTCATAAATATTTTTATATGCATATATAATTGTCATAAGAATTATGAATTACAAGTTATGAAAATAGTCTAAAATGGAATCACTAGCTGCTCTGACAATCTCATTCTAATATGAACTTGATATATAATGGATTATTTCTAATCGCTTCTTATAAGAAACTATGCATGATACCTGTTCTGCAGGCCAGAGATTGTTCCCTAGACTTTTATTATTTAGCCACAGAAATGAGCCAGAAGATGGTGAAGATCATTTAACATATATCTGATCAGCTTCAAATTTCCATAGTGCCTTAAGCCTGCATCCTGCCTGCCTATCAGGATGAAATCTCAGAGATTGAAATATCCATTCCTTTTTTTTCCTGTAAGGACAGATTAGTATATGGCCAGTGAGGGAATTGTGATGTATTTGAAGAAATCTCAGCAAGCCATCGAAGAACTGGACAGCCAGGGCATAATGGCTGTACCTGCCTCGAGTTAAGATGCAACTTGCAATTCCAATCAGCTTTCTGTAGTCAGTCACACTGTATGCTGTACAGGCAGTACTGCAGAAGGAAAACAAGGACAATACAAATATATCGACAGACCGAGATGAAACTTCCATCTTGCTATCAAAACTTCAATATATGAACAAAACATATAATCACATAAGAATTTAATTTCACTTATGCTTTCAACTTCTGAAGAAACTCAAAAATTAGAATTTGTATACAAAAAGAATAAAATAGGCTTCCCCTTTAATGTTCAAAGAGCACCTGAATGATCAACTAAGTCATATGCTTTTAGTCATATGCTTAGTCTTATGCTTTCAAGTGAGGAGCAGAGAGCTGGTCTCAGTGATCCTTACAGGTCCTTTCCAACATAAGATATTCCATAAATTTATGATTCTATTTCTTGACATTATGTAATGGATTCGAAACTCTTAGAACTAACTTGAAAATTATTCTGAGGCTCTGGTCTGAAGTGATAGAATAGCGCTCCCTGACAGAACAAACACCTGAACAGTAGTACAGCATAATAAGAGAAGTAACACCCCCCAACAGACTAGATGAAAAAAAAAAAAATTACTGTACTGGTAAATACTTCTGGGTTTTTTGACGTTTGGGGTTTTATTTACATGTTTGGATGACAGCGATTTCAAATACTTTTGCTGCATAGGAGTAGCTGTTTTACTTTCAAGTAGGTCCATATCTAGGTCCACAAACAGCGACATTTAATGCCCTTGGTATAGCTGCCGAAGTTCCGGTTATTTTCAGTGGAGTTGGTGGAATTCATTGTTGATGTGAACAGCTATGAAGATGGCCTGGTTAGAAGAGCAAATTGACTGAACAGAATAAAATGTCTGCTGAAAAATACTGATGGGAATTGTCTGCCAACCTGGGAGTTTTAGGCCTGGGAACTGGGGTTGGGAATCAGAAACATCTTTGAAAATAATAGCTGGCATCTTTGAAGTACAGCTGGGTACCGAGAAATCTTGCAGTACCCTTGGTAAGTGCAAAAGCAAAGAAATTGCAGTGGCAATTTATGATCTGAAAAAGTGGAGACAGTGTGGTAAAATAAAATTGGTGAGATTCTGTAAAGTAAGTCGAGCAAGGATGCAGATGCTTGGGAGAATCTAGGAGAAAAAAATAGAAAGGTAGAAGAACATGAAAAAGTGCAAGAATACTTGCAAGCAGAATTTCAAGAGAGGCAGGAAAGTACTGGGCTTCTCACAGATATATGCAACTCCAAACACTTTGCTGAGAGCTGTTAAGCAGGAAGCTGAAGAGGTTTCACAGTGGCTTAGAGAAGATAGAGCAACTGTCCCTTGAAACTCATAGTCCTGATAAAACTCAGCTGTTTCAGGGCTTAGAAACTAGTCTCAGATCCCTGGCTTTAACACAGCCAGAGCAAGAACATACAGGCTCAGTCTCAGAGAGTGAGACCGTGTATAATGAAAGGAGGATGATTCCAGGCCTTCTGTCCCTGTCTCATGAATCTGGTTCTGGCAACAGGTTTCCTACCCCTGCTTTGTTACGTGAATGTAATGCCGATAGAACAGTGTTTTTGAACACTTCCCGTTATTCTACTTCTTTCTATTATTCAATCTTCTACAACACAGGGAAGGCCCTTCCCTACTACCCCTGGTCACAATGACTACTACAATCAACATTGCACAACAGCTAGTGGAGAAATAAAACTTGGCAAAAAGACCAGTGGCAAGGTGTGACCAAGCAGAAGCTGGAACTGTTTTTCTTGATCAGAATGAGGCCTAAGAAACATTTCTGGCTATGTGCCCTGTAATACTGGGGCCGCCTTTGGGACTCACAGATAAAGGGTATTGGTGGGGCTTGTGTCAACAAGTTTCCAGTGAAGCCAAAATAAATCATATTTGCTTTAAATTAAAGGGGTGGCAAGGCTTCCAAGCATGATTTTCACCTTGGGGAAAATTGATTACTGGCTGCTTATACAGTCCTGTTAGGTACAATAACGATCACATTAAACATGCAACCTTGGTAATATTCCCTGGTTTTTTTAGAAAGTGGAGAACATAATCCTTTTCCACAGGGAACTGTACTCTCCAAACATCCACATGGGTCTGCCTGACATTCACAGATGGAAAGACCTAAAAGAAATTGATACATTTCTGGAACAAGAGCTGGGAGCTACAAGAGATATCCTGAAGTGTCAAGGAAAGCGACACTGAATTTAAGAAACTCAGCTCCATCCTTTATGTTCCAGGAATTTGCATATTAAAAGGGAATGCAGGATTTAATAAATGATAAGTAGTTTTTAACGTGTGAAAATGCTTGGAGGCATGTAAATCACCCTGAACACTCTCTTGAAATTTAAAGTTCTTTGAGGGTTTGGGGGCTTTGGCCCAGACCAGCTGAAAAATATTCAGAGCATAAGTAATAAATTAAAAACTGAAACATAAGTGTTTCCATCTATGTTAACAAATCCTAAAAATTAATTTCATCTGAAGTGATATATTGAATGTTTTAGTGTACAGTTGGTTTCAAAACAAGCTAGTTAATTTTAAACAATTTGTTCCTCTAAGAGACTATTTTTATTAAAAATAGTCGTAACTAAATTCACTTTTTTGAAGAAATGTAATTATATTTAATTTCCTGCCTCAAAGAGAAGGCAGTTATAGTGAAAAAGTATTTTTGTTCATGAAGAGATTGATTGGAAGAGACTTCATAGTATCCTAATGTTAATAATTTTTATTTATGAAACATACAGCTTCTGTTAAGAATTGATAGATTTCTTTGGTTTCCAACTGACCCTTATTAAATTATTTCTGCAAAGATATATATGGTATGTGTACTACAAAACCTGATGACTTGCTTATGAAAACATGGCTAGAGATCCATCTACAATACTGAGAACTCTTTTGAAAAAATTGCATCAATTTGCAAGACAATATATTCAGTACTTTTTAAGGTACATTTCAAAATGGTTAGTGTTTATAATCATTCTTATGTTACCTAAAATATGAAAAAAAAAATAGGATAAGAAGGATTATATAAAACTGAAATGGAAAAAGTTCTAACCAGATGATTTATGCATTATATGTCTTTCATTTGATTCTTTTCTTGATAATAGGAGACTTGATTTAGTAGCTGTGACATTTTCATCATAAAACTGAAACTGAAACTTAATTTAAAGGAAGCATTTTTAATTTAAAATCATTTTTGTTCTGAAAAACTTTATAGATTTACATTTGTGTCATGCAGTATTTCATAGGAATTTTTCACCCATGCCTCAGAGAGCTTGCTCTGTCCATTAGAATGACACAGACAAGGAGGAAAGGGAAACAGATGGAGGCCTAGAGAAATAAAGATGATGAAATGTTACACTACTTCATCAGAAGACTGTACTGATGCCCTTCTCTAGGGAATGATATGTCAGAAAATGAGGAAGCAGTAACAGAAGAACTAGTTTTGAAGAAGGACACTACAGCGCAGTCAAATAATTCCATTTGAAGGAGAGAGGGGACAAAACACACAGAGCTTGATAGTAGCAGCAGAAGACAAATAGACTAAAAGGATGTGTGGAGTATTCAAGACAGAAAGAGAACTATGGTGAAGAATCAGATATCAGGAAGGAATTAGGAATTACTCATTCCACTGAGAAAACTGAAGATGGAATTAAGAAAGAGAAGTGACAGTGAAAAATACTTAGGGCAAGGATGTGAAGAGAAAAGGCCTTATCACAGATACTGGAAGAGTGCTGTGTCTGTGGATTTTGCTATCTTTCATACGGGGGAAGACAAAAATTGTCTTACAGGGCTATAGGAGAAAGAGGTGGATTTTGAAAAGAGGTGTAAGAATATGAAATGGAGAGGAAAATTTTGATGATCAATGAAAAACAGAATATGAGGATTTTAAAATTGTGACAAAGTTGATTCTGTAGTTTTGATTTGGGGAAGTGAAGAAAAATGTGTTCAACATAAATGAACAAAAATTTAATGTGAAAGCTCAGGGACGTTTTATGAAAGCATCCTATTATTTTCTTAACCTTGTGACCCCAATGCCAAATTCTTCAGAATATTCATTTGTGATTTTTAATCCTTACTGATTCAGATAGTTTCTGTTAAGTGTGCAAAAAATTTTTCATTTTTATCTTTTCATATCAGGACCAAATTCAGCTAAGGAAAAATCATTGCTTCCATGATTATCAATCAGTTTAGCATTTACATGTAGCAGCACCTGACAGCTCACACCAGCCAGATAGTGGTCCTGTCTGACTAGTGGACAGAAGTACTGACACCTGGGGTAGGTGGGTCTGTCTGTAGGTGGTGATACTGTCAGCTGCAGGTTAAGCAACATCTGCCACCTCACATCTGGCTGCCTCTTATTCATGTAGTCAATCAAATTCAGAGTAAATAAGTGTGAAGTCCATCAGAAGAAATCAGTACTGTGCAGTTTAGGAAGAAGATTGAACTCACCTGGATCCCAAAGTACTTGCAAATACCTGCAAGAGAAAAAAAAACTTAGGGCAAAAAGATACACATATCTGAGCATCAGGGAAGAAAGAAGCCTGATTGTCATGACGGTCTGTAGGCTCTGTGCTGAGGCAATTAGAGCCTTCCAGAAGAAATATATCTTCTCAGAGAGCACCAGGCAGAGAGCAGGTTAGGACAGGTAGGGAGACAGTGAAAAAGGAGAGTGGCAAAGTAAACATGAAAAAAACTGAGAGAATGCTGAGAAAAGCAGGGGGCAAACAAAGCCAGGACTCAGAGATGACAGGCACTCTATAATAGCTTGTAGGGGAAACCACTGAAATAAGAGTACCTTTATCATATTAATTTTCTTAAAAAAGGTTGATGTCAGCCCTCAGAGAAAAAAACCTACATAAGTAAGAAACTTCATTTGTATATCACCATAATAAGATTTTTCCTTCTATTGCTTCTTTTTTCCTCTCATTTTTTTCTTTTCTTTTTTTTTTTCTTCTCTCTTTTTCTCTAGGACATTAAGTCTTTAGTCTCAGAGTCTTGATTCTACAGACTCAAATGCTTGAATTTTGGTGCTGTATTCAAATAGGCACTCCAGTGTGTAAGTGGTAAAACGGTCCCAGAAAAAGACAGATATATATTGCTTGAAAGCTTATTTTCAAGCCATAACTGATATTTGGAAGGCTGGAAGGTTGAGCCATATCTGCTTTTTCCTTAACTGTTCACTACAGGTCACTCATAACAGTTACCTGACTAGGTTTGTCTCTGATTTGACTAGTATATCTCTTCCTATGCTAAGGGACTCTTCATTCAGTGCTGCCTCAGTAAAAATCGGACTGTTTTAAAGAAAGTAGTTTCTCATTTTAACAGTGACTCCTACAGCAACAGAGCTGACACGCCTTTCCTATTGAGTGACAATTCAGCTGATCAATCCAGAGAAAGAAAATAATTTTAAGAAACTAGTGATGAAAGCAGTAAAGGAATACCAGCTTTGATAGCCATCCATGCAAAAGCAGAGACAGTTGTTCAAATGCTGTTTATCTTAACTTGCTTTCAAGAAGAAGGGGGAAGGAATTCAAAATAAATGCCTTTCTCTTTTAACTCCCCAGCCATTTGCTCTAGGCCAAGTCCATGTCTCATCTTGTTACCTGTTGAAAAGTTAAATTGCATGCAATTTAATTGCATGCCTAAATAGATAAGCAATTGTCAGTGTCTACCGTGAAAATCTCATCCTTCTGAGAAGGCAGTACTAAGAATCAATATAAGACAGAGATAGAACAGAAAAAAAAAGAAATATGATTTAGCTATGTATTTCTTTTATTTACAAGTTCATTCCTAGTTTATACCCTTCCAATGCAGTATTTTGAAATGGCATTAACAACATAGTGTGAGAAGATATTTTTTAAAATGACTTAAAACTACATATAAGTTACAGACCATTTTCGTTGAGATCTCTTGTGATAAATGTATTGCAACCGAGTGGAAAACATATTCCTTTTCCTGCTGTGATTGCACATTTGTACTCTTGAGTGCAGGCACATGTATTTGCAATTTCTTCCTGACAGCTTGATTAACCTTGAAAAGTTACAAAATAAAAAAAAAAGGAAAGAATTTTCATAGTTAACTTTCCAAATATACTTGAGAAAAACTCCAAACCTAATAGTTTATAAAAAATGCCAGTAGTTTCACTGTTTACTCTTCATGTTACATACTGTATCATGTTCCATTTTGTAAAATTAATAATGTCAAAATATGAGAGGTTCAAGACTACACAGGATTTGTATTTTGGTCCTTTTATTTGGTGTAGGGGTCAAGGTGGTTGTGGAAGGGGCTATGTGAGGGGTTTAGGGACTTCTGCAAGGAGACACTTTGGCTTTTCTGTGCTGATCTCAGCTTGTCCCAGCCAAGTAGAATGGACCCACTCTAGGACATGGCTGAGCCCCTCACTCAAGACGGTGACACCTCAGGGGAAAATGTGTTTAAGAAAGAGCAACATTATGCCTGAGAGAGAGAAGAAAGCAAAGAAAGTGTGGGAAACAACCTTCCAAGCACTAAGGTGAGATAAAATGGAGCAGGTGGAGGTACTCCAGGTAATGGAATAGAGAATCCTCTGCAGCCCACAGAGGAAACCAGGTTGGAACATACAGATATTTCCCGAAGAAACTAGAGCCCATGGAGAACCAATATGGAGGGGGCAAAGTATTGGAAGGAAGGACTGTCAGAAAGGAACTGTTACAGATGACCACAACCCCTCACTTCCCCTGCCTTGTACCACTCAGCGGGGTGGAGAAGCAGGTAGGGTACTCAGGAATGAAGAAGCAGAGTTGAATCTAAGAAGAAGAGGTGATGTGGAGAAAAGTGTTCTAAAATGTTTCTCAGTACCCAAACCTACTTTACTTAGTTGAGAGGAAAAAAAAAAATCCCAAACTGATTCTATTTTGCTTGTGATGATAATTGGCATGTGATCTCACATGAGATTTTTCATCCTATTTTCCTGTCCTTTTGAGGAGTAGAATGAGAGAGGGTAGAGGGCATCTGTGTTGATGTCTGGCAACTGGCCCAGTTCAGCCTACCTTTGCCATAAAACAAGGTATTCTCTGTACTGGTGCATACTGTTCATCTGGAGAAAAATAGGTTCAATACAAGTTTTGTTTAATGTTGATCTTGGGATTCATTCTTACTGAGGCTCAGTAATAGAATGCATAAACAGAACAATAAATTATGTCACTAAACACTTAAAGCAGTACTTGAAAAATTAATATCTTAAATATCTGTATCTCCAGGGATTTTTATTTTGATAATACAGAAGTGGTATGTATTGTTGTGTCAAGATTAAAAAGAACTTTATCAAAGCACATCATAATCTAAATATAAAAGGAAGATGAAGGGGAAAGATTAAACAATATAAAAAAGCCAAGATATTGTAGTGAAGGGATCAAATCAATGGAAATAATAATAATAATTCTCCTTCTGTAGTCAAACGGTTGATTAGCTTAATTAAATTAATATATACAAAATGGCAAAAAAACAGGTAGATTCTTATTAAGTTGGAGTATAAATAAGTATTTAAATGTAATCAAAATTATTTGGAAAAAGGTGAAAAATATCAATATTCAGAGTAGAAGAGAAATACTTAAGATATTAATTCTGAATTCCTCTAGAAAGAAAAAAATGTTTTATTGAATAGTTACAAGTAATATTTGAAAAATATTGGCTAGGTGTCAGTTCTAGAATTTTCAGCACATTTTACCAGCTGCAAACAAGTTTACTCTGTGACCAATTTAATTTCCCCTTTCTGAATTGTAATGTTGTCCATGACTAGAATTTCGTATTTGAGATAGTTAATAGAGGGCTTTGATCTTTTTTTTTTCTGCACATGAACATGAAAATGTTGATATTTTTTCTTACATTGGAAAATGTCACGTATAAAATAGGATTTAATTATAATTGCCAGCAAAGACCAAAGAAAACTAGGTCCTAAATTATGCAAGTATGCCCCTCTTCTGTCTCCCCCACCCCAGACTACCATGCATGCATAAATGCATTTTCTGTTTACCTAGAAATTGAACTATATTCCTGATTTTTTCCTGTTCAACTTTCTCTGTTGGAAAACAGTGACACTGCACCTGAAGAAAACTCAGTCATCTGTGTCCTATCTAATCCAACTCATTTTAAGAGAAAATATTCAGAAAAGTGCTGCATTCAGGATTGTTGGATTAGTTGTTAGAGAAACATCTACAGTTTTCATTGGGCTCATTGCAACAGACGAAACTACTTCAGCCCACTTCCTACTTCACAAGGCTATGGATGATACATTGTTGTCTGCAGCTAATGATAGTGTTATCACATAACAAGCCCATGTAACACAAGTTCCCTATGTGTTTAGAGGACTAAATAGTAGTCCAGGTATTTATGGACAGAATTTATTCTGTGAACCATTAGCCCAATGTCACCCAAGACACCCTTGAGGGAAGTGATTGTGATGCACTGTAATTATATAAACAAAGATACTTGAAGGTATTTAAGCACTTTACTGCTGTTATCTTCTAATTTCAATGAAATTAGCAGTAATAAAAGAATTGGGTGCCAAGTTTTTTGTGATGCAATCTGATTGTTAACACCCAAAAAAAAAATAGAGAAAAAAAAATAAAAGTCAATCATGAAAGTAATATAACAAATCAACATGTCCATTAGAAAACCAAAAACCAAAACTAAACCCTAATATTTCACTAGTTTCAAACCTTGTTGGGGTTCACACTGAAATCTGTGGCATGAGCTAAGAAAAAATTTTATCCCAAGCTACACTTTGAAACTTGTGAAATATTGAGGCAGTGCCTTTTAATACAGGTTTGCTCTGCCAATAATTTTTGATAGTTGAGATTCTAAAGGAGAAATCTTAGAATTGTAGAATGATTTAGGTTGTAAGGGAACTTAAATAGTCCTTGATGATATAGCTTTTGTAAGAGACAAAGAGTGATTTAAAAACTTCACTTGTCTAAGTTCCCGATGATTATATACAAATGTTGCAGTCCCTGAATTTCATGGCCAGTTTCTCTTTTTCTTTTTCCCAGGTAACAGAAATTTTCTTGAAGACCAAAGAATGATCATCTGTATGTTATCCTGGCTGTTGGTGTCACATTATTAATTTGACAGCAACTAAGGTTCCATTTTTCTAATTCTATTGTGTGTCTACTGCTTAAATGAAGCTATTGCTATACAGAAAATTGACTTCAAACTTAATTTTCTTAGGTCATTTAAATGCAAGAGTGCATTACTGTCATGTGCTTTATCATTTTTTGAAAAGTATGACTTTCAGGCATCTGAATTTTTAAGCTTTGACATCAGTATTTGGATGAAATATGCCCACCTTCACACTAAGAGTTTTCACAGAGCTTCAGCCTCCATAAGAAATTAATTTATGACTCATGTTTGTTGCATCATGTCTTTGCTGCTGTTTTCTTAGGGTGTTGGCTTTTCTGAGCTCTTTCTGAACACACTGTGCTTCCCAGCATGAAATACAGATTCTACATACGTGACCTGGCAGTATAGATTCTCCTGCAGCCATTGGAGGATGCAGTAGATGGACACTGCAATACTCTAACTGCTACTTATCACGGAGAGTGTATTTTTTTACCATTTGCTGTTCCTTTTTGAATTAAAACACAAAGAGTGTGCAGAAATTGTGAATGAATATACAATCAGAGAGAAGCAGTAAGGACAAATGGAGTATTCTGTTCATCTAATTAAACTTTCCATCCTTTTGCCTGTGAAATGTTCCCTATAGCATTCCTACTGACTCATCTGGAACAAATTATGCCCTAGAAAAGTGAAGGCTACTGATAGCATGGAACTGTAATAAGACAAACTAAGTAGAACCTTCCATCCATTATTTCAGAAGACTTTGAACTACAAAATAATGAACCATTATACTAGGTTCTTCATACGCCTGTAAGTGAATAAAGTTCCTTATTGTAGGTAGATATGCATGCATTAAACTAATCATCCTTCATTAGTTCATCAATATTAACAAATATCTACTGATTAGTAGAAACATGTATTTGTGAATTTCATTGTCAAATGACAAGTCAAATCAAGTTCTATGAAAGAAGATAAAAGCTAAAAATCAACATATTTCTTCAGCTGCCAGAAGTTCCTGTGAAAGTAAAGGAGGCTAAAGAGAGGGGTGAGAAGTTAAAGAGAAATCACTACTAATCCTTAGTCTTTGCATCTTCTGTATTTCTTCCAATAATCTAAACATCAGTTCAAAAAACATTTGGAAAACGCTCTCAGTAACATGGTCTGAATCTTGGGGGGTCCTGTGCAGGGGCAGGATGTGGAGTTAATGATCTTGATGAGTCCCTTCCAACACAGCATATTCCATGGTTCTATAAATTCCATAGCACTGAATAGTTTTATCAGTGGTTTTAACCATGTTACATGACAACACATAAATAATTTAGTAGTTCACGTTCTGGATGCATAAAAATATCATACATGAATTACAGTATTATTTGCACTACACATTACTGCTAAGGAATAAATAATGTACTGTGAAAGAAAATATGTCCACGAGGCATATTTCTGGATATTTCAGGTGAGGCCAGCTATTAGGCATCTATGTTGATCAACTAATTGCAGAAAGGCAATCTTTTATGCAAAAAGTCCCCAATGTTAATGTGACTAAAAAACTACATTTTATTCATTACTTCATGCCAAACTTCATAAAAAAAATCCAGTAAGCCAGATGTGCTAATTGCAACAACACAGTCAGCCAACAGATATGGGAAAGATGAAATATAGATTTATCTTGCATTTTTTCTGAACAAAGCAGAGAGCACTAACTTTATACTCCAATATAGTTCTTTCTCTTAAAAAAATCTTATCTGTCTTCTATTAAATATGTATCCAGAAAACAATTTTATCCCTGATTATGCTGTTAAGAGCTGTGGAACCAGTCTGAACACAAGGAACAGAATGATTTGCAGCTGCTAAAATGAATTCATTAAACACTCTTTTCACTTTCTATTTCAGTCATGGTTTTGCTGCTGCCAGCATTTTCCCTGATGTGATGCTTAGCAGGGACAATACCAATTGGCACATACGCAGATATAAATGTGTGCTTGAAAGACAGGCAGAATTGAATAGAGCAAGTAGTGGCATTTGGTAAAGCCAGAGTTATTCAGATCTGTTTGCGAGTGGAAAAGCTTAAAGACTAAAATCTTGTGAAAAATATCAGATAAAATTACTTTATTAATTTCAAGTATAAAACTAATTTTCCTCTATATTTGTCTTAAATATGTTGAGTTTTCCTATGGTTGTTTTATATTTATCAAATCCCTAGAATAGAAATGATTTTTTTCTTTTATTTCAAAAAGAGTGCCTATTCAAAAGGTCACAAATAAAAAACCCACAACCATCATTCATTAACTGATGTTCAGACATTTTTCTCAACACTTTCCACCTTTTTTTAAGCAAGAGAGGAGTCAAACTATATTTCTTTTCTGAAGCCTATGTATACATGCAATCTTTCAAATGCAGTAAGTCTGCCTACGTTATATTTCACCCAGTGGTATCTAGATTTCACCATATCAGTTGTTCTTGTGTAAGTTTTCACATTGCTGTAGCGTTGTGAGAAATCAAGAGAGTAAAGAAAGAAATCAGCTGGGTAGTCTAAGGGATATATATAAAGGATATTCTTACAGAGGTTCTATGGGTAATTGATATTAGCACACTGCCCTGGAATTTATATGGATCCGTAAACTGTTAACTTAGTCGTTGTATTAGTTTAAATGAATTTAGCAATTAAAATGGATTAAAAATAATGGAAAAATCAGAGAAAAGAGAAAACAATTTAAAACAGGAAGAAGAATGAGAATGTGCAATAATAGCATGAAAAATGAATATATATTAAAAAAATCTTAAGGAGAAGATAAAAATTTGAATTTGATTTTCTCATATAGTTATATAGTTTAAATATATAGTTATTTAAAAGAAAGTCATGTAAATCTTAGAAAAGTTCCTGTTACAAATGTTCTTATTTTAAATTAAATGAAATAATACTCAATTCATGTTACATGATAATAGTTATAATACCCATGCTATAAAGTAATAGTCCATAGGTTTTAAAAAAGATCTCATAAACCTTCTAATTATTTTGGTTTTTTTTT
>VXBQ01003791.1:204229-259727 GCA_013400175.1 Phainopepla nitens | reverse complement strand
TTATAAGTGCATATTAAGTTGTTGGCTTTTTGCAAGTATCAAAATAAATGCTACATATATTTATATATATATATATATATATATATATGTAATCAGTACATCTATAATAATAATACACGGCACCTAAATTCAGCCTTTTCCAGTGCTCAGTCATCCTCACAGTAAAAAACTCTAGGAAATACTTTTTTAATGGGTGGGTTACCAAGCTGTGGCAGAGATTGTTCAGAGATTTTTGGGAGTCTCCAGCCTTGGAAATACTCAAAAGCCATCTGGCCATGGTCCTGGGCAACTGGCTCTAAGTGGCCCTTCTTGAGCAGCAGAGGCTTGGACCAGATGACATTCAGAGGTCCCTTCCAGCCTCAACCTTTATGTGATTCTGTGGTCCATGGTATAAATACAAACACTCAGCACAAGTAGTTGACCCAGCAACAACAGATTCTTTTCCTGTATAAATTCTTACTTCTTCAACAAGATTTTTGTACAAACTTTTGACCCATCTTCAGTGGGAATATTAGAACAATTAGTTTCTGGACTGAGCAGACCTGAAGGGAAATTCTAACAGTTGAAGTCGATAGCAATTGCAGTTAATCTCAGCATAATCAGTACTCCACTGAGTCTTTTTTATCTGAAGAGTACAAATATGATTAAATCAAAATGTGTTTTTTCTTATTCAATAAAAGGAATTTAGCCATGGAAATATATTTCAATCCTTGCAAAATACTTATTTTTTTATAGATTGGGAAAGCATTCAAAATTTAGACTTAAACAGGAATTTTCCCAATAAAAAAACAATACGAAGTCAAAGGAAAAATTTGTTTTCTACTGAACTGTACTTGAGTTTTTCTTCATTACCTTTCTTTTTATTAATCCCATCACCATGTGTGATACTTATTTCAACTTCGTTAAAATCACCAGCTTAAAGTTTACTAGTAGTTTAACACAAACGCACACACAGCGGATCACATTCCCCAATAGCTGGCATCTTGTCCTCCTTGCTGGATGGTCCAGTGTGATGTTCACACACATAGGCTCAGAATAGGAAGGATATTTATCTAGAATACAGTTAGAAATATAATATAATGACCACCTTCTGCTAATACACAATCTGTTCCTTTTATCCCTCTTTTTCCAATCTTGTTCTTTCAGAATTGGTGTTGATCCCTCCAACATTCCATAAAAAAAATTGCTGTATAATCTCCAGAATCTCTGCTCTATTCCAAAACAGTTTTTCCCTCCAGCCCACAGTAAGGTCTGTGTCCCTTAAAGCAGCATCTCCCTGAGTTTCCTTTGATTTATCCACTGACAAAATCCTTGAATACCATACAGTGACATTCAGCTGCACATTTATAGAAGGAATATAGAGATGAAAGACGAAATTCAATTGTTTTAATTAGAAAATGATGTTGTGACATTCATACTCTTTGACAGTCCTCAAAAATAATTAGACTTTAGAATGCGCATTTCAAAATTTCAAGACCAAGGTGAAGTTTCGTTACTATTAGGCAGATCAAGTACCATGTTTTTAAGCACCCCTGCTATTTTTTCAGAAGCATATTTTACTGAAACAGAGGTTTGCAACAGCTCAGAAGCAACAATGCACTAATCAGAATACAATTCTGGCTTGCCTTGAACACAAACAGAAGTATATTATGATAGTGTCAACAACACTGTATAACCACAATATGTACACTGTATAACCACAATATATAGATAGTTTGTAACACCATAAAGTCAAGCTTAGGAACAATCTATAACCATTTTACTTTAGTTTATGATCTCCAAAAAAACAAAGATATATGTAGCTCTGGGAAGCAAAAGGTAACTATATTTTTGCATATTGGTGAGGGGAAAAAAAAAAAGTTGTATTAAAAAAATGAATGAAACCAATCCAAACCACAAACCCTCTTGAAACACTTGTTAAAATCCTTGTATCCTTGTGACAAATTTGCTTTTAAAAAGGGACTTTAAACATAATAACAGAAGTGAGATGTAAAGAGCTGTTGAGATGGGGATGCAAAAAATTCTTAAACATGTCTATGTTCGTGTAATTTTTCTCTGAAGATTGTTAAAATACTACTCTAAAAATTCTGGGATGAATATTTTAAAACCATATGTTCCTTCTTTTTCTTTGTTTATTTTCTAAATGTTGCTTATTAAAACTGAATGAGTTTTATAGCTGTGATTAGAAAGAGGAGATCTTCTGTCATTTGTTACTGTTGTTTCAAAAAACATTTAAGGACTATAAGAATGTATCAAATTACTGAGAATTTTGATTATGCAGTTAACATTAAGCTGTCAGGAGAAAAATAACAATGGTTCACTTGTCAAAATCTATTAATCCGGTCTCTTTTTCTCAAGAAAATTTAAATACTGAAAATTGCTTTTAAAAAAGTCCTAATATCTTTCAGTAATCTAAAAAAATACATAAACCCAGAGTATCAAAAATTAAAGGTAGAGTAGTGCAGGCAGGAACTTCAGAAGAGGAATGTGAGTCAAACTTAACTGCAAAAACTCTTGATTTTATCAAAATTATGCCATGTTATGTCTCTTGACAATCTGTCTCAAAGCATTTTTTTGAGATGACTAGAAAATACTCTCCTAAGTATTTGTATGCATAAGAACATACCTAGCTGATAGACTGAAAGCAGAAGTACTTACTGTACCCAGCACTTTATTTGGTAGTTCTTGTAGCATCGCTAGGATTTACCAGAACGATCATCTAGAGAGCAGAGATGAAACAAAATTAATGAGCAGATGTGTCACCAAGACAAGCAACCACACCCAGAGTTTTGGCCCAAAGATATAAATAAATCTACTCTTCATCAAAGAAAGCCACTCAATAGGTCATTTTTATGCAAGGCCTAGGGAAACTGAGAATGCTACCATTTCTGAAGGCTGTATGGGCATAACTGTGATTAAAAGTGACAACCAAGTTTCCCTCTCAGCTGTGTGCTGAGATGACCTTACTGCAGCATGCCTGTATACTCATATATTTGCTCTGTTAACAATGCTTTGCAGAGATTGGTAGTGATAATTATTGTCTCTAGTCTTTCATGTCAGAAATATAGCTAAATATGCTGTGTTCATCAATTGTTAATATTGTTTCTGTTCAACGTAAGGGATCCTGAGGAAAAAAAAGTGATTTTTTTTGTTTTTTTTTTATTTGTGCCATTTGCACATGTTTCTGACAACACATGCCTTTGGTTATGGAAAATTAGTGTTAAACAAAAATAGAAGATATGTTGTAGTGGCAGTCATTCTAAGACTGAAGGCTTGAAAGAGCAAAAAGATTGATTCAGTATGCCTCAGCTATAAGTTTTGAGTTTTAGAAAAAAATCTGAAACACCATTTTATTTTTCTTCTTGTATATGGGGAAGAAAACCCGACAAAACCAAACCACAAAACAAAGCACACAATCACCCTGCTTAGCAACAGTGAAGAGTGAAGTAATTCATGAAGACATAATGAGATGAAAGAGAAATCTCCCATGATTTACTTCTTAAGTACTTTCTACTTACATTTTTCATCTCTATAAATCTATCTTATAGCCCTATGTAAAAACGTATTAATAATAAAGCACAGTTCTATAAGAATGCATATGTGAAAGTTGAGTCCTCTAGTAGTTAAATTCAATCTTTTGTAATTGGACTTGGACTTGCAAATTTAAATGCACTTTTTTTTTCCCCCCCAGCCATTCTTCTGCTATTATTTTTCAGCCAGATCAGTTGCAGAAAGCTTGAATATGCACGTACATTTGCACATATAAGCACAACACCAACAATATCACAGAATCACAGAATCACTAGGTTAGAAAAGACCTTCAAGATCATTGAGTTCAACACATCCCTAACACCTCAACTAAACCATGGCACCAAGTGCCACATCCAGTCTCTTTTTAAACACATCCAGGGATGGTGACTCCATCACCTCCTCGGGCAGGCCATTCCAGTACATTATTACTTTTTCTGTAAAAAACTTTTTCCTAGCATCCAACCTGTATTTCCACTGTGGCAGCTTAAGACTGCGTCATCTCATTCTGTCAGTTGCTGCCTGATATTCAGCTGACTGGGCAAGGACACAAACCTATTAATAATAAGAAAACTCTGGACATGAGAATTGCATAGTGGGTAGTATTAAGTCTATGCTGTTCTACTATTTAACACAATAAATGTAATGAGGTCTGCATATATACTATGGGAATACAAATCCAGATTTGCAGCTTCAAAACACTTAAAATAATTCAGGGTTATATTCCTGAATTACAAGAATTTCAGGGTTCTATTCAGCCATGTGTTTTAAGTCTCTTCTTTCATTACCATGTCAATATTTTCTCATATACTTCTGAACACTTTCACCTTGACCAAAGTACAAAATTCTAGTTCCTATATATTCTTCATCAGATTCTGTCTAGAAAGAATTAACAGCCTCACTGTAAAAAAGATGTTCTTCCCAAACAGCAGAAGCATTTCTGTCCTCACAAATTTAACTCGTAATTCAACACATTTTTATATTTTTTTCTGTAGTGCTTTATGTATTCTAAACTGAAACACAGCTGCTTCAAAAGTTGCACAAACTTCTCTTATTATGCCAGAGATTCACTTTACTACTACTACTACTATTATTATTATTATTATTAATATTATTATTACTATTATTCGGAGAAAGCTTCATGTGCAAGATAGTATTTTTTCCATTTGGCAGTATCAAGAATGAATTTAACCACCACAGAAAGAGATCCTTTGGATATGAAAGTAATTCTCTCTATGGCATTAGATAAAAAAAGTAGATAAAATTTATTCAGTGTAATGCCAACTTGCCATAGCAATTTCACCTCTTAAGATCCTTTAGTGAGCTGAGCAAAAGTGAGACTTTTGTTAACTCAAACCAAAAACAAGTGTTCAGAAACAGAAGTGTTCCTGTCATGGAGTAAGTAATGTGAAACCCTTTTCAGAAATTTCACTTCATAAAGCTGCTAAAAAAAGTCTATTCAAAATGTTTTGAGTCAGTTGAACAGCAAGTGTAAATCAGTATAAATTTATTGAATTAACATATTCCTGTGTGGTTCCATAATGAGACTCTGTGACAGAAATACATACTAGACTGCACAAAAGTCAACGGGGACAGAGTACAACAATGGAGAAAATTCCTAATTCAGTGTTGGAGGTTGGACTAGATGACTCCACCAGTGGTCCCTCCCAATCTTACTGATTCCATGATTCTGTGATTCTGTTATAATTTTTACAGATCTAATAAAATATTTTCAACATACGTTCAACACAGCACAGCAATGTTCAACTGCAATTTTTCCCCTTAAGGAATGACTTGATGTGAATGTCTGCTGATGCTGACAACCTATGAACCTTACTTGGTTGGTTATTTCCCTTCAGAAACGAAGATAGTGTCAAAATTTCATTTTTTCTAATCTCATTTTCTAAAACCAAAAAAATTAGCAAGAAACCTTGCCATGTTTGAACGCATTTAAATAATGATTTAACATATATTTCAGATATAACAAAAAATAAGCACGAGAAAGGCACACGCACTTATTAATTCTGAGGAAATACTTTTAGATATAATTTCTTTGAGTGATTTTTTTTTTTTAATCCATGTATAAAATCTAGCCAAAATGGAATATGCGTAGTTTAAGCGAATATGAATCAGTAAGTCATGTTCCTTCTTACCTTTTATAACCAGTCCTTAATGGCAGGGTACCAGAAAACTCCTGTTAATCTTAAATTAAAAACAACATAAAAACAACATATATGGCTTTTTTAGTATCTATCCCTTCTCTTTTGTGTCGAGCATATATTTTTTATTTTTCCAATAATTAAACTGTTCACAGGGTCTACTTTTTCTTTCTGATTCTCCTCCCCACTGTGGGTGCAGGAGGGAAGAAGTGACTGTGGAGCTTTGTTACCAGCTGGGATTAAACTATGGCAGGACAATAAAACCAGACAAAATTAAACAAAATAGGGAGACAGGAAAAGTTACTTATTCCACTGTACAATCTCAGATATGCAAATCATATGTCCCTGTACGGACACAAAATCAAACTTAACACAATTTAAATTGAGGACTTAATTTCAACAACTAACTTTCTCCTATATTAGGATCAGTTTTTCCATCAAGAAAAATAAAGTTTTCAGAGGAAGGTCATCACCTCTTATCTATTATATTTTTCTATATGCCCAAACTTAGTTGAACCAGAGCTCAGCTTTATGTTCTGTCTCAGAAAGGACAGAAGTAGTCAGGTCAGATCAGCACAGAGGAAAAGGACCTAAAGAAGAGAGAGTTAATGGTAACTTGAAATCTCATTAGAATGTATTGGTCCACTTTTTCAATGTGATTATATCATCCAGAAGAAAAAGCTGCCTTTTACTTCCACTGATGATACTTCAAGCATATAAAGACACAGACTGAATGAACTGTTATGATGTCAGTGTGTTCTAGAGGCATACCGTAAGATCTCACAACTTTATCTGCAAGTAAACAGTTTACTTTTGTATATGAGACAGTAGGGTTGAAAGATAATTTTCATACTTCAGATGCTTTTAAATAATGAAGTACATACATTTTTCTAAAGGAATTTTTCTAAAGGAAAATTTCACAAGTTGCTTTTGCATCTTCCAAAATCTCATATAGTATGAGATATAGGGTCATTTACAAGATATTTTTACATATGCTAGTTATTTAAAACAACAGAATTGACTGCAGATTGAAGACATATTCATGCACACATCTGTCTGTTCAAAACAGTTCCTGTTTATCTTTGAAAACTGGATCCTTTCAGGAGCAATTCCTCTCTATTAGACTGGAACATTAACAAGCTAGACAAATACATTTGAGTTTCTTGCTACCATTCAGTGCAAATGAAGAGAAATATGGCTACTCAGGGAGTGATCCCTTTGCTCCTGCTCTTGTTATGGAGTGGATCACCAGAATGAACAACTTGTCTGGTTCTGAAGGTGACCTTATGAGCAAGTTCAGACAAACTTCTTTCAGACTGTTCAGATAAATTACTTCTTTCATAGTCTGGTTTAATTGTACAGAAATAAAAAACAATAGGGAAGGGCGGGGGGGGGGGCAAATCCTTCCCCAGCTCTTAAAGTAGTTTAAGCTGGTTATTTTTTCTAAATGATATGATTTTTTTTTTCCATTTTTTAAATCTTTTCCTTCATTCAGACAATGTTGGTATTAGCTTGTACACTTTACAAGGATAAAGAGGGCCTGTAGTTTTGCTCTCAGTATGAATCCATGAAAGTACAGCCATCTTTTAGTAATCTGAGGGCAAATTGACCAGTTCTCTTATGGGACTTATTAATGTCACTGACTCATTTATTTTTTATTACTTTTCTTTTGCAGTTTAATAGTAGTATGCTCTTTGGGTTTTCTGCTTGTTTATTTGTTTGTTTGGTTTTGTGCTGATTTTGCTTTTTTCTTATAGAAACTGGTTTTTAATATTTCTCCTGAAAAGAGTGTTGAAAATACAGGGATGTTCTTGTTATTGCTGAGCAGTGCTTGCATGGAGTCAAAGCCTCTTCTGCTTCTCAGCACACTCCATCAACATGTAGGCTGGAGGGGGACAAGAATTTGGGAGGGGACGCAGGAAAGCTGAGCCACCAAAAGGATATTCCATGTCATATGCTCACCATATCAGCTAGGAAAGGAGAAGGGAAGGGTGGATGTTCAAAGTCACCAAGTTTTTCTTCCCAAGCACTGTTACATGTGATGGAGCTACGCTTCCCTGGAGGTGGCTGAACTCCTGCCTGCCCATAGGAATTTGTGAATTAATTCCTTGTTTTCATTCGCTTGCACATGCCGCTTTTGCTTTATCTATTAAACAGTTTATCTCAGCCTATGACATTCCCCAGTTTTAGCTTTCTGATTCTCTCCCTATCCTACCAGGGGAGAGTGTGTGAGTGGATGTGCAGGGCTTAGGCATGACAGTTTGCTTTTCTTTCTCAGCTAGACAGCTTCTACATTCTGCCAGATAATAAAGGCTTAAGTATAAAAAATAAATCAATAAGAAAGAGTGAAAAATAAAGCAGATTTTTTTTTTTTTTTTAATATATGGTCATGTCCATATTAACAAAATTTATAGAGTGTACATAGAATCTAACTTTCCAAGCTAGTTTGCAGATGCTCTACCTAGCAACCAAGACTAGCTATCATAAGGCAGCATTGAGAGTTAGGATAATGAACAATTCCACTAGAGATTCATTTCAACTTTCCCTTGAAATATGTGCGTGTCTGATGTAACTACAGCTGTTTAAGTTAGTACTCCGTTATCCTTTGTAAGTCAGTTTCTCACTAGGAGATTTATCCAAAAAAGGTCTTCTAATCTTTTGACTGGAAATAAAATATCACTTCTGTGGCTCATCATGCTAATATAGGAAGAAAATTTTCCAAATAATAGAAAATAAAACTATAATTGTTCTGTATCCAGAAAGAAGTTTGCATCCGTAACTTCACAAACAAGAATGGGAAAAAAAATGTATATAAAATAGTGTGAAATAGATTATGTTCATATATGCCTTCAGATATATCTTCATATTGAAGAGTGTTTGTAAAAACAATCAACCAAAACAATACTAGAGAATACTCACGTATCAGTATCTGTCTATTTTGTGTATCTATGATTGTTCTAACAAAGAGAGAATCCATCACAACAGAATTTTTAATGAAAAGTAGGCAGACTTTTTTTTTTTTTTGAGGTTTTTTTGGTCTTTCACCATCATCGTTAAAGCATTTCATTTGCTGGATAAAATGTAAGGCAGTTTCAATTTTCAGCCATAACAGAGACAAATGACAGTTTCATTCCCATCTCAATTGGATGGAGGTAATTACTGATACTGTCACAGGGCTGGCACAGATCATTGCTTGTAGAATGGCCACATCCCTACTAAAAAATATGAATGTCAGAATGAAGGATTCTTTCCTTTTGTCCAATATGATTAAAAGATTTTGCGTTCTAAGGCCCTTTTACCTAATATTATTAACAGTGAAAATAGTAAGTAAGCCATTACTAAATTGGATGTCCCATTTGTGCATCCTCTAACAGGATCATAAACTAATAGAAAACTTTATGCTGAAGCTTTGATAATGTATAGTTCATTGCTGACTCTAGATTTTAGATTGCATTATGTGCCAACCAAGGTAAAGGCAGATTACTAATTGTAAGTAACGAACGCTCTTTTGGTACACAAACTTTTTTCTCTTCTAATTTTTTAAAATGTAAATAAAATTTTGTCATAACACAGAAAAAAAGTTCACAGTAAGTGATGAGGAATCTGAAAGTTAATATACAGCTGACTGTGTACAGGTCGAAAAATGTATCTCTTCTTCCCTACTAGAAGTATGAATGTCAGAAAGGAAGAAAGTAGGAAACAAGACTGTGGTTTATTAAGCCTCTCTTCTCCATTTATGAGTGCACTAATACGTACTTTGGAAGAAAAATTCATGAAGATCTTAAGGCTTGTAACTGCCTTTTGTTCAGATTAATTGAAAGAAACAATAGATGGCCCCCAAACAAAAAGGAAAGCATACAACTACTAAAACCAGATAGGTAAATCAATTCACTAATTAAAGAGGCATCAATTCTTAACTTTTTCCTCTTGAACACTGTTGAATAACAATGTATGAGTACATTTGTGCATTTTGTGAGTGAAAGTAGTACTGAAAAATAGAATAAGATAATCTGACCACAGCTGGGGAAAGGAAAACACACACTGTCCTGAAAAAAACACAGAGAGGAAATTTTAGGTCAGCTTCTGTCTGAGAATGCCTTGAGGATGTGACAAAGGATCTAGTTTCAAACAGTTTCTTTAGTCTTCTCAGAGAAACAGCATGCTATTTATTTTTAGAAAATGAAAATGACTGTATATAACCATGCCAGCCCACCATTAAATTCTCCTAATTGAAACAGTTCAAAAACTATCCAAGCTCTGGCTATTTTTAAGTAGTAATGCTTCTTATTCTCAGGCAAGTTTTATATTGCTAATTAGTTTATAAGACTGATGTATAGGCAGGAATTGAAGAGTCTGATTTAATAACATGCCTAAATGTTAACCAGTTAAACTTCGAAATTTTTTGGTTCTGCACTCCAAAAAATATATTAAAAAATTACTATACAATTTATAAGTGAAATTATAAATCCATCAGCAATGTATTCACAGGAATACCCATACATATAGTAAAAAGGCATGAGAACGTAAGCACCAGTAAAGTTGAAATACTGGGATTTCTTCTTTTTTTTTTTTTTTCACTTTTCATTTCATGAAGAAGACAGTGATTCAAAGGCACAGACAGCTGTCTCCTAGCATTTAGGATACAGTGTGGAATACCCTTCTGAGACTAGGTGCCCAGAGATATGCTCCAAAGGATTTAAGAAGCTATTTGGTATGAAAGCTGATCAATTTTCTTTACTTGAGGACCTGTTCTTTCCTTTGAACACCCTTTTGTGGCACAGATAATCTAATGGTATTACTATCCAGTCACTATTACAGTCAATACAGCTATGTTTTTTTTTGAGGCTGTGGGAAGACGTCATGATCCATAAAGTGGAAAAAAATCCTGACAACAAAGGGGTCAAAAGTATGCAGATAGTATCCTTATATACTCAAAATCACAGAATGAGTAAATTTGGAAGGGACCATAATAGGTCATCTAGTCCCATCTCCCTGCTCAAGCAGGTATGGCCTCACCAGGGCTGAATGGAGCAGCAGGATCACCTCCTGCTCCACTTGATGACAATTCTTTCCTAATACTCCCCAGGTACTGTCAAAATCCAATTATTGAGAGATGCCTCTACTCAAATTAAGGTGCAAATGAGACTATATGCTAGAGTCAATAGTATGGATTTTATTTAACAGTAAATATGAGGTTGAGAAAGACAGAAAGAAGTAAGGAAAGGACAGAGGAGGGGGGAGAGAAAGAGGGAGAGACAGATTAAGTAAAAAAATATCAGTTTGCATGGATCCAACTGTGTCCCATTGGATCTTTCTTCACCCTGGGCTTCTTGGTGGTAGGGGTCTCAAGGACATTTAAAACTTCACTAATTATACACTTCATCAAAAAAAGGAATCTTTGCTTATTGGCAACACTATTCTCGTATTCTTTTGGTTAAATGATTCCCTCACTTCCAATGTTAATTAGTCCCATGCTCAGTCTTTCTCTTGAGTCAGTGAAGGTGTTATCTTCAACTGGTGAGCTATGATCTCCCCCACCAGACCCAGACAGAGCCGATCTTCAGCACAGTTTCTGAGCTGGCCTTGCCTGTTGACTCTTTGCAGCAATGCATTCTTCTCTCTCAGACTTGTTTATCTCCTCTCTAGGCCTGAGATAATTTTCTCAATTGTCTCAAATTCCTTCAGGTATCTTAACTTACAGTCCACATTTCAGGAATTAATGGAGGCCTATTTGGGACAGTGGGGGGTGATTTGGGTTAGGGTCCGATGTGTATGTTGCAGTCTGGATTGCTGTGATTATGGTCAATGGTAAAGAGGCAGGAAGGGCCTTTGAATGAGTTCCACAGAGATGTTTATTCCAGCCACGCCCATGGATAGTCAAGGGCTAAGGCAGAAACAAAAGTCCTCGTGGTGAGGGTCCAGGTTCAGGTATAGCGGTGGTAGAGTCAGGGATAGCATCAAGGACCAATTATCAGGGGGAAGGGGGCAGTACAAAGGTGGGGTTAGCATGTGAGAGCCAATGGGGAAATAAGGTGAGAATGACTGAAGGACTGAGAGACAGGGAGGGAGAACTGCGTTGAACAAGGGAACAGAACGTGGGTAGGTTGGCAGAACAGAACATGGGTACATTGGCATAACAGAACAGGGTCTCCTGAGAGAAGCCTCTTGTATCTCCCTAGCTTAGGGAATGCCTTTCAGAATCTCCACAGGTATAGACACAGCCCCCAGAGTGAGGCACCCCATCATCATTCTGGAGACTGAGGTGAGGCTGACTGTCGCAGCTCCCCTGGAGCTCGGCCAGCTTGGTGTTCGATGGCAAGTTGCCCACACAAGTGCCCCAGAGGGAGCACACGACGTGTGTGGGGAACGGTGCTGACGTGCTGCGTGTCAGACACCCAACCTAGTGAGCTTTCGCTCACTCAGGGGTTTGAAGCAGCTGACAGGCAAATGACAAAAGAGAGGGAAGAGGTCTTCGTGCTGGGAAGCAGTCCAAGACAGTTTATTGTTTGGAGAAGTCCAAAGCAGAAAGACAATAGACAAAGCTGTGCAGGCGTTTACAGGGGGGTGCAAAACACGGGTGGATGCAATCGAGTAGCCAATGGGGAAACCGAAGGGGAGGAGGTAAGGCTGGGAAAATAGATTACAACATTAGGGCAGAGCGAATCATGATAGGGGGAGGAGAGAAAGGGGTCACATGGGCCAATGGGGCATCAAGGATTAGGGGATTTCCAAAGGGGCGGACACCCCAGTGATTGGCCCATGTGGGGAGTGACAGGGAAGGTGCTGGAATAATGGACGTGGTCGGGGTGACTGACAACCGGGATTTGAACCGAGGGGAGGAGAAACCCGGAGGCGAAACCAACTTGGGTGAAACTGCGGGGGAGCAAGGGCTAATCCATATAACAAAGGGACGAAATAAAATTAAGGGCCGCAACAGCTGACTGGCCAGTAGTTCCCTGTGTCCAGTCCTCAGGCATATCTCCCAATTGCCACAAGCTTTCACAGATGATCAGGAGAGGTCTTGCTATATTGTCCACCAGGTGTCCAGCACTCGTGGATGCATCCCATGAGGGCCCATGGACTTGTGAATATCGTTTTCCTTCATGTTCTCTAATCCAAACCTCCTTGATCAAGGGAAAGCCTTCCAAAATTCCTTTACACTGGTATCTTGGGTCAGAGATTCCTGAGAATTGGTCTTATAACAATTTTTATTTTTCTGGTTTTTTTTGAGCATAAGGACATAAATTTTTAATTTTAATACATTTTCACTTTCGAGTTTGAAGATTCTTTTTTAAAGTATACCAAATGTTTTTTTCTTTCTGCTTGTTTGAAAATTCAACGAAAAAAGGTTTATAAGTCTCAGCAGAGATAGGGTTTTTTGTATTTTCTTAACACTTCAATGCACTCAAACTTAATTAGTTTATTCACTACTTAACAAAATCACTGTTAATAGAATAGTGGTAATAATAAAAAGGACCTTCAGCAGGAATAATGTAGGCTCAAATGACAAATGAGCACCATTTATTTGAAGTTATAGGTCATTAGCTCAGATGCATCCTTCGTTAGGAAATTGTCCAGATTGTTAGATGGCTTATGCAAAACAAGCATTCCACTTTCTGATGAAGAACTGTGCATGATAAAAAAGTACCATCAAGAGTAATGTGTAATTACAGCACAGAAACATTTCACAGGATGAAAGCACAAACTGACTTCTCGCCTCCTGCCGTGTTTCCTCAGATCATATTCTAAACTCTTTGGAAGTAAGAAGGGCTGAAACTAGAACAGTCTCAGCTTTGTGTAGTCTTTGTTAATGAATTTGATTATCAAGATTGTCAGTCAAGTTCTTTCCATCAGATAAAATTATGTAACACTTATAATTGGAGAAAACTAAAAATTAAAATAAATGTTCTAATTAATAATCAGAAAGACTAAGGAAAGCATGGAGTATACTTCATTATTTTTTGTCATAATTCCTGTAGTTCATAACATTGTCAATTTGCAGCAGTCTCAATATTCTTCCAGATCTCTGTGATTTTTCCTCCTTTTTAATTTTCTTTGTAGACACTCCTTCAGCATAATACCTCACTTCTTTGACATCCCTGAGCACTAGTCAGAGAGAAAAGCAGCATGTATATGTGGTCTGATTAACTCCAAATACTCCTAGTATGATTAACCACAGCACTTACCACAGAAGCTTTTCACAATCATTTTCTTTTCTCTCTACCTAGAGAGAAAGATTTGCTTTAGCAAACTTATTGGGAATTCTTCTCTTCGAAATCTCTTCTTCCTTCAGCACAACTGAAACCAGATCGGAGTTCAGGAGTTATCTAGAGAGAATTGGAAGTCGCCTTCTTTTTAAAATGAGGCCATAAAAAATATGAAGGGAGGGACGTAATTATTTAGTTTAATTCCTAGAGAGTTTTGACTGCATATTTTTTCCTGAGTGTGGAAGTGGAGCTGGATTAGAATTAAGGAAATAACATACAAAGATGATGTTATAGTGGGTGTCTGCTATAGGCCACCCAAACACATAGAACAAGTGGATAACAACAATAAGAGCAACCTCACATTTGAAAGTCTTGATTCTCACTGGGGGCTTCAATCACCATGATGATTGTGTAGGGTCAACACACTAAGGCATAAACAATTTAGAAGGTTCCTGGAGTGTATTGTGATAAATTCCTCCTACAAGTGATAAAATAAATGAGGACAGGTGCATTTCTAGATCTGATAGTCACCAATGAGGGGATTGAGTGGATCATTGAAAATGTAGAGATTAAAGGCAGCCCTAGCTATGGGTCATAAGATGAAGGTATTCAGGGTCCTGAGGTCAGGGAGGAGAGTGAAAATCAAGTCCCACAAACCTGGACAATGGGAGAGCAGACTTTTGCCTCTTCAAAGACCTATTTAGCAGAGACTCATCAGATAAGTTCCTAGAGGGGAGAGGCCCAAGAAAGCTGGTTAATATTCAAGTATCTCTTTATACAAGCTCAGCAGACCTCTGTGAGTGGCTGTGCTGATTACACAGGAGTGGAAGCGGTCTTGCCCTTGACAAGCCACAGCTGAAACCAATAAGGATGAGCCCTATAAAAAGAGGAGTAGCAAGTCAGGAGTCAGTCAGAGTCTGCTGGCTGTGCTGAGAGGTGGAAGGGTCAGGTGGTCAGGAGAGGGATGGAGAAGGTAAGCTGTTATATGAGGAACAAACAGGGTTAAGCGTTTGGGCGAGGAACAGAGAGGAGTTAGCTGTTCATGCAGAAGAAAGAAGGAACAAGAAGACTGTGTGTTGTGGTGGCCCGAGGGTAGAGTCTGAACTTAATGTGCTTTGTACTCCTGGGCCTGGGGAATAACAGCAGAAACAAAGTTTAGTCCTCTGAAGGCTGTGTGGTGCTGCCCAAGGAAAAGGGTTGACTGATGCTGTCTGGGGAGAGAAAGAAGAAGGAGTCAGAAGGCTGAGTGATGCTGCTTGTGGAAGGAAACAGAAAGCTGTGAGAGAAGCTGCCTGAGGAAAGTTTAGCTCTCCAAAGTGTATCATGTCCATCGTGACTGTGATGTATGTAACTTATGGTTGTGGGGAAGCACAACAGATCTCCATCCCGAATTAATAACTAGTCAGATAACAATGCCAGGGGGCCTGTGTGGATGAATAAAGACCACCTGGTCAAACTCAGAAGTAAAAAGAGAGCAGACAGAGAGCGAAAAGAAAGTTAGATAACCTGGGAGGAATACCGACACACTGTCTAAGCATCTGGAGATGAAGTTATGAAAGCTAAATCCCAGCTAGAGTATGATCTGGCCCTGGATATCAGATAAAAGAGGATCCACAAATGCAGAGGCAATACAAGAAAAATGTGGCACCAATGTTCCATGATTTGGTTACAGAGTGAGCTATAAAACCCTTTTTCTGTCTCAGTCTTTATTTACAAGACCTCACAATGTGAGCAGGCTGAGTGCTGGGATCGCAGCCTAGGGAAGAGGTTTGTGGGACTTGTTACTCATGTATATGAATTCCTGAAGGAAGCATGCAAAGTGAATGGAGCCAGGCCCTCTCTGTCCAGTGACAGGTCCAGACAAATGAGCACACACTGAAATGCAAGAAGCTCCCTCTAAAGATCAGGAAACACTTCTGGTTTGTTGTTTTGTTTTTTTTTTTTTTTTTTCCCCTTTGAAGGTGACTGAGCACTGGAATACATTGCCAAGGAAGGTTGCAGAGTCACCATTCTTAGAGTTATTCAATACCTGTCTAAATAATGTGCTTGACAACTGGCCTTACTTGTGCAGTGTGGTTGGACAAGATGACCTTTGGAATTCCCTTCCAGCCTCAACTCTTCTGTGATTCCTGATTTTAAATAAAGATACTAATCCAGAATAGAAGTAATGGTGTCTTGAGATAAGAAAGCTTCACAAGTTTAGCATAATTTGTTTGTCTGAGAGATTGTTTCAACTCCAATCTGCAGTAACATTAGAATCATTAGAAATTTTAAAAGAAAATATCAAGTCATCTTAAATGTCGGCGCACTTCATGAAAAAGTCACAAACACAACGGGCACTTCTACAGCCTTCCCATACTGTGAAAGCTGACAACCTGCAGGCTGTTAACACCAGAATAATTAAAGATGTTAGCATAATGTAGAAATTCATAAGTCAGAGTTCAGTTATACTTAAAAAGTCTTTAAATATTATTTTCAATTTCTCTGTTACAGCAGAGAATTTAAAAAATACTGCTACCTCTTCAAGAAACAAGACCCATGAAAAAGCATGTGAGATAATTTAATAATGGGTTATATTTTCAAAATCATATGTACTTCTGATTGCTCTACTGATTTTTTTTTCTCTTCTTCTCATTAATTTTCATTGCCTAAAAGCAATGGTAAAGGAATGTGAACCATGTAAAGTAGATAAAGGAAATATAATAAAGAATTGCCTAATAATTTGCCAAATATTTTAATTCTGTGACTATTCTAATTTTTTTGTTTGAGATAATAGCTATACAACCTCTGCGTTCTTTCTGGGACTATATTGTCTACAGTTCTACCTATTTTTGGCTTTATATATTGCTAACTATCCATAGAAAAGTGCACAAATCTTTTTGAGCCTCGTAATGTGTAAAATCTTATGGAATTATTAAAATGAAGTTTTATTTTAAAAAATCAGAAATATACTGAAAGAAAAGGAGCTGAAAATTTCAACACATCTGGTTTTTTTATGTGACCTGCATTCCAAAAGAAGTGGTTTACCTTGAGCTCTAATTTCCAGTTTAATCAATAAGAGGTTCCCTCCTGGCAGTTTTTGTTTTTCTCCTAGATTTAGAAATTTCTTTATGAAGTTGGTAGAAATAAAACAAAGATAAATAAGAAGGCTAATGTATTAAAAAAACTTTTGACAAAATCAGTAATAATTGTGCTAAAAAATGGATCCAATGTTCTTATAAAGGAAATAAAAATTGAAGAAATTAATTTTTCTTCATGTAAATATCCATAAAATCTATGCCATCTAAAAGAACGTTAATAAAAGTTACGATGTAACTGGGTACAACCTCAGATCAAGGTGCAATGATCAATTTTTCATGAATTTAGATGTGCGTAGATAATGTAGACCTCCATATCACCCCAACATGGATATCTATATTATGTAGTGTAATTGAATGCTCTTCTGAGGTGTGATTCATTTATTTTTTAAACGGAGATTTAGTAATTGGCTTCTCTCAAAGTGCTTATATATATATATCACTATGAAACTGAAAAGAAGTTTGAAGTGAGTACCAGATGCATGTGTTTACATTATGCCCACAAAATCAACTGAGATTTATCCACTAAACCCATTTTGATTCTGTTACTTAATACAAAATTTGGATTTTAAGCTCTAGAGAGTTTGTAGAAATGACCTTCAATAGGCTTCTAGTCAAGGACTCTCTAAAGATGAAAAGGTCAGTTATTCAGAGACTCTCCACTTAAACCTGTACAGCAGATGAGTGAAAATTGCTAAGTGCAAGAACAAGTCTCATGTCTTGCTCGAGAGAACCTTTCAACCTCTGAGTTGAATCAGAGGTACATTTTAAACAGTTCTAATTACTTGTTCAAGCAGAACTGCTTCTAAATATATCAAGAAAAGAGAAGACATGAAGAAAGAGAAGATAGTAGTAGCTGCTCTTGCCATAGTAACCTAACTTACTTAAGCACATACCCAGGAAAAGCTAAAACTAGATTCCAAACCCCCATGAAGCTCATGAATCTCAAACTCATAGGTGAGAGAATGATTTTATAATGGCAAGTTAGGATAAAACCAGAGATTTGCAGGACTCCTAGCGGAAGGTTGGACTGAGCCAAAGGTCTCTTATCAGCAGGCAGATTTTGGGAGGAGCCAGGGGCGTAAAAAGCAAGAGTGTCACAATCCCTAGGGTTTTTTGAAATGTGCTGGCTTTTGGAGTTTATGCTTTTGTGTTTTGGGGGGCTTAGGAGACTATGCTTTTGGGGGACTTTTGGCTTGGGGGCTTTGGGGTCTTATTGCTTTTGGGGGCTTTTTGAGACTCACTTTTGAGTTGGGGCTTTTGAGGTCTGCTTCTTGCCCTGGCCGTAGCCTGGTTTTGCCCCTTTTGCCCTGGCCCAAGCCTGCCTTTTGGCTCTCCTGCCCTCACGGGCTCTTGCTCACCCTCACATCTGTCCTGCCTCCCTGCGTCCCTGACCCTTTGCCTGCCTGCTTCATCTCTGTGCCCCTGCCTGAGCCACCTGCGTCCAACCCTGCCCACCCCGAGCCAGGCCACCCCAATCCTCACCACAACCCATCCAGAGCTCTGGAGTTCCTGCCCAAGCCCCCCTCACATCGTATCCTGGCCATGGGTGCTGTCTGTGGGCAGACAGTGTGCACACCCCTCGCCTCCTGGACATCAGTGCCACTCCCTGACCTCCAGTGGTAACACCCTATTTTTTTCTCTGTCTCCTCTCTCTCCCATTCCTTTTCCATTTTCCTTCCTTCTTTTCTGTCTCTTCTAGCCCTCTTTAGTAGGGTAACTCCTTTCTATTCTGGTTTTTGTTACCAATAAATGGTTCTCAGGTAAAATGTTTGACTTAATTTCATTCCCGAACATCCATTTTTAAAAGAACTCCTCGCAGTTTCTCACAGTTGAATGCAACAATTTGGTAAGACAAAGAGAAATTAAGACGCTCAAATTTCTCTTCTAACTTTCAGTATTGCATGAAGAACTTCAGGCACTGGAGTCAGTACTAGTCATATCATTACGATTATGACTTTGAATGTGATATGGCCTGATAAATACCCAAAGGTACTTGCCCATTGGTCAAAATACCAAAAATAGTAATGGCTGTGAGAAGAGTTCAGACATTAGTAAAGACAATTAAATTTCTTGTAGTACTAACTTCACCCTGAAGATTTTCATTATTTAAATAAATCTTGTCAAGCATAGCATTTCATTATTACAATCTTAATTATAAGTGAAACGTCTATTTAAAGCTCTTGTGACTTTTTGTATTTATAATCAAAAAACTATCTCGAATAATATGTAAATTACACTGCAAGCTCCCACTTGGCAAGACTTACATGAATTTAGAAATGCAGAATTTATCTAAAGAATGGCACCATTTAACAGATTAATTGTGTGGTGAAAACTATCCATAATTGTGTGCTCTGTTAAACTTCCTGGAAATGCACTCATGGCTCAAAAGACTGAAAGTAAGATGGTAAGAAAAATTTGTCCTGACAAATTGAGTTTTTGTACAACTTATGGCTAAGTAAAGGCCTCAGCATAGCGATTGGTCAATTACCACATTCTACAATTCTAGATTTTTAAGTAAGGTCTGTATGTACAATCATATAAAAAGTCTTCAGTCAGTGCCTCTTCCCATTGATTTAAACAACCCTTATAACAGTAGTGATCCTCAAATCATAAATAAAACAGGTAACTGGTTAAAGTAAATGAAAACAACACAAATTTTGAATAATATATTTGATTTCAATAAATTACACAAATTATTCATAATCTGCAATATTTCTCAGCGTGTGTATGGTATGTTAATCTAATATTTGACCTTGTATCTGAAAGCTACATACTTATTTTATTATACTATACACAATATGACCTTTGGAAGAACTGTATACGGTTAAAATATAAATTTTCCTGCTAGCCAATCACATTATGTTACGACCAGCCAAAGTTTTATAGAAAGAACCTGCCTCCATGTGAAAAAGTCAGATAAATAAAGAATACTTCTAACTCTCCATTCAGAACATTCTTTCTCAGTTTATTTCTCATTTCTTTGTTATCTTTGAGTTTGAGTATGCTTATGAGCTCATGAATCATAATTTTCTCCGGCCTTCTCATTAGCTATCAGAAAAAATATCTTAAACCACTTCTGCTGTTTATCTATCCTGTTTGATGAATAAGTTATTTGCTTAGCAGAACTGAAGTCTCCCTTACCCCAACCCCCAAGCCTTTGATTTATAGAGAACCTTTAAAATAGTAATAAATTTAAAAACTGCTGTACTATCTTTTTCTTTTTTTTCCTTGAAAAGCAGTAATGTTGATAGGAGAGCTAAAAATCTAATTATTAAAAATAATAATTTCACTGATGCAATTTTAAAATTCTAAGAAAACTGATTAGTTTTTTGTACATATATGTTAATACTGACTTGAAGACTTTAAAGACATTGCTTGATCAAGTAGGACAGGTGAGGAGTTTTGAAAATTGAATTCCATGAATGAACACACTACTTAATCTTTAGATTTTGCTGTCTTCCAATTTTGACTCATTATAGTTTGTTCTCTCCAGGACAATGTCCAGTTTATATGATTCTGGGGATGCTTCATTGCAGGAACAATTTCCAGAAGGCACTGCTTCCATGTTCTTTTCATGGTCCTCTAACACTATTTCATCAAATTTTGCACCCTCCTGTCCTCACTACATGCTCAGAAACACACCCTTACTTTCATAAAAACATCACTCAGTTGGGCTGTGGCAGCTTCACATTATTTAAGTAGTCCTAAAAGAACAATCCACAAAAGTAGTGATTAAGACACAGAAAGTCAGAGGATCAGTATAGGACCCAGGAAAAAATGCTGTGGTGAAAATAGTCCACTCTAGGAGATGTGTCCACATGAGAAATATGGACATCTTTCTGTGTTCACAACTTAACATGCAGATCATGAACTCTTTGAACCTGAGGTATTTATCAAACCTATAGCATATAAAGCAGATTCTGTACCCAAGCTGAATGTTGAAAACTCATATGGTGATCATTTTACAGTACAGTTTAGACTAATCCTTACCTTATACCAGTCTGATTTATCAAAATAGGAATGACTGTAAGGGTAAGGTTTTGATTCCCTTTAATGCACATTACTAATTACACCTTTGGGCTACTGCCCACTCTATAAATAAAAAAAAAAAGCCCACACAAACAACTGGAAAGATGACCTAAATCATATCAAAACTACACCACAGCTCTGTTTAATTTACTATTAAAACTGCAAAGTGGGTTCTTGTTTTTGAGAGGAGATGTAGTTTAGATGATTAAGAGTTCATCAGTCATTGTGGGCAGAGATATAATTCTTAATTGCAATCTGGAAAGTAATAAAATATAAATAAATTATGTTGCCTCTTATAAAAGCTTACATTACCAGTTAACCTAATGAAGTACAGCTTTCCTCAAGCAATGTTTTATTTAACTTTATCACCAAAATACAAGAGCTGAAAACCAACTGCTCCATTTCTCTTTACTGACCTAAAAACTAGGATGTAAGTACACACATACATAACAGGGATGAATTTACATATACATTTGTTTACCATTTGTTTATTTTCTAATTTGTTACTGAGGCAAATATTTTCATCAAGAAAATATAAATTATTTTAAACATTCAAAAATATTTTCATTAAATTTGTATTTAAAATCCATATAAAAAGGAGAATACAATTTTTTTATTATTATTATTCTGTAGATGAGATTCACCTTGTTCGCTCAATAACCTGAATGTCTTAGTATCTATGTTTGAGATAGTCAGCTTGGGTCCTATTATCATTAATAGAATGCCTGCACTTTCTGGCACAGTTCATCTGACCCATTAGAGTCCATACCCCTGCCCACATACTTTTGATATATGTGTGAGGAGTCAAGTTTAATGGTAGCTCTTACACTGAAGATTTAAAAATATATTTATCCCGGTTATGCACCTGTAGATAACAAGTTCTCCCAATTTAGACAAACTATCTTACACTTTTGTACTTAAATTGATTTTTTCGGCTTAGAAATAGGACTCTATGGTTCTATGTCTTAGTTATATAACCCCCAGGTCCTGGATTACAATAATTTTGGTGCTTCATTTTGTTTATGTGCTCATTCAAATCTAGTCATACTATCTCTGGCTAAAACCTGCATTGCACTGGATAGATCTCTTAGGACATTAATCCTAAAGAAGCCCCAGAAACTGTCATAAGGAAGTGCAACAGGGAAATACATATATCATATTATTTAATGTTATGTACTACTTTTGACCAAAGGCAAATCAAATGTCTAATTAGAATGCACCTTGGCTTCTTACTTATTTGCTAACATATTTCTGGAACTGTAAAACAGAGATTTGTTAATTTCTGACAATGAAATGGGAGTAAAGTATTATGATATCCCAGGAATCAGTCTGAACCTAGAAGGGAGAGTGGAATAGGGAAAAAGACGTTTTATACTGAGAAGTTATTAGAGCAATAAAGGTTCAAGGCCAATAGATTGTCTACTAAAGAATTAGCACTATATTCTTACCAGCAAGTCTGATGATTCAGCCACGCCTTCAAGCACTGATTGCAGCACAGAGACACTGCATGCTGAGGAGCCTGTATGCTCACACACACCTGAGAAGGCCCTATGGAGCAGCACATCTGGTGACAAACTCTAGGCAGTAATATACAGTATCATGTCATATTTTGACTCTATATCCAAAATTTTAATTTTCATCACCTGCAGTCCTGCTATTTCAGTACTTTGATTATGATAGTACTTTCTTATATTTTCCTAGTCTCTAGATATTTCTAGCCCAAGAATTGTAGAGCATGGATTCATAAAAGTCTTTCTATCGAGTCCTCTAAGAGTGCAGTAAAAGCCTATATGAGGCACATAAACACAGTTCAACCCACATGTAATTGCTGACCTCATCTCTGTACTCCCCTGCCCTGGTCACCGGCTTCTTCTTTCTTACCCCAAGGCAGAAAGTAACATGACTGGGCAGAAGTTCTAATGCTGGGGCTCTTGGTCCTATATGTAGTCTCTGATTGCTCAGAAAAAACCACTTTGATAAAGACTGCTTAAATTGATGCTTCAGATTGGCTGGCTTCTAGGAAAGGGATAATAACATATTGAGATTTAAGGAAAAGAAAATGAACACTAATGGGTGAAGGTGAGAGAAACAGGCAGGAATCATTGCTGGCTTACAGACTTCTGGCTGACACTGCTCACCTGTGGATTGGTGGGTAGAGTACAAAGGTGGTTATTGCTGCCTTCATCTCCCCATGCCTCTTAGACAGACACAAGCTGCATGGAATGGACTTCTGGTGGAGACTATATCTACACAATCTGTTTCAAATAAAAAGAAATCCTTGAAGCTTACAGATAAAATTCACTAAATTTACACAAAGCAAAGTTCAAAAATTCAGTGTGAGTAGCTCTCCTGGTCTCTCGGGGACACAGACTTAAATAAAAAAGGAGAGAGAAAGAAAAAGAAACCAAGAAAAAGTAATTGACCTGGAAACAGTAAGAGCAGAGAGAATGAAGATAAGGTCCTTGAAGATACTAACGGTATAAAGCTTAGAAAAGATAAAAGGAAAGGCTGACTTTAAAGAAGACTCACTGCAGAGTGATACTGTAAGTGTATACTATAAACATGAACTTAGTTCCACTGCAGAAAGTAAGTGATACTATAAACATGAGTAAGAGTGAGGCACTGTGAGCTCACTGACATGTATAAGGTTTAACCTAGACAGAGGGGGTTCAACTCCTTCATATATATATTATATATTCTGGTTTTAAAACCAACCAACCAAACAAAAAAAACCCACCCCAAAAAATCCACCCAAAAAACCTTCACTAGCTGTGGGGCAAAAAAAAAGAAACGGTATGTAATTGACCAAGAAACCAACACCTATAAGCAATCACCTAATAAAATCCTTGATTAAAATTTTAATAGGATGAAAAGATTCTCTTCTAACAGATCTTAAGAAATATTTAATAATTAGTATCTTAATATTTATGGCATGCTTCTTTTGAGGTTGGATTAACATTTGCAAGTTCTGGATTGAGGTTCTTGAGAATGAGTAACCAATCACCACAAGTCTCCCACAGGGCTCAATCCTATGGTTGGTTCTGTTCGATAGATTTTTGAATGACATGGATGGAGGAGGTGAATGTACCATTAGAAAATTTTCTGTCAGTACCAAACTGGGAGGTTCTGTTGACTCCCTTGAGGGATGATAGGACTAATCAAGGGATCTAGACAAATTAAAGCATTGAGCAAATATTAATGGGAAACTTAAGAAATCCAGCTGCTGGATTCCACACTTGTAACAGAGGCACAAGTATAAATTGGGACAGGAGTGATGGAGAACAGCTCCATAGAAGGTTGACAGCAGACTCAGTTGGAGCCAGCAGTGTTCCTTTGCAACCAGGAGGGCAAACCCCTTTCTGGGGTACATCAAACAGCATCTCCAGGCAACAAAAAGTGGTAATTATTCCACTGTATTATGGATTGGTACAGCCTCACCCAGAGTACTGTGAGCAATTATTGGCCCCACAGTGTAAGAATGACCGGAAGGTCCTTGAATTAATACAGCGGAGGATAACATAGCTGGTAAAAGGTCTGGAAGGCATATCCTGTGAGGAGTGGCTGAGGATGCTGGATTTGTCTAGTTGAGAGAAAAGGAGGATAAGGGGTGACCTCAAGTTATTTGTTTACAATAGAATTAGTTGTAATTATTTATTCAGCAATAAAAATATTTCTCTTTTTTTATTTCATTCTTTAAAGGCTTTGTTTTTATTTCTGCCATATGTCATTACAGTATGTCTTCAGTGCACCTACTGCTGTTGCATAATATTGCGCCACCAATTAAATAACTGCACTAGAGAAAATTTTTCTTGAAAAGTAGAAAAAAACTTAAGTGTTGTGTCAGAATAAGACATCCACTCCTGAACAGCACCACAGCAGCCAAACCTGACCTCTTTTTCTTAATTCAGTAAGACGATAAAACATAACGTTAAATTATGATGTTCTTATACACAATGTGCAAAAACTTTGTTTTAGTTTTCTCTTATGTGGCATTTTTTATAACTAAATACATTAAATACTAGCAGCTCTCACCAGAGGGCACAGAAGTATCTTCATTGGAGATGTCTTTCACTTGACAAAGAACAGGTTTTGGGATATTCACTGTAAAAGTCCACAGCTCTTCCTTCCCAGCAGGCACTCTACTTTCTTACAGTTTAATTTTATGGCTGATGACACATACAAATGGCAAGCATCTTAACCTGTTATTTTACTATGAGGTCCTAATTAAAAAAAAAAAAAAAGTAACTGAGTTAGAGTTCATTAAAAACTGCAAGAAGGATTTTTTTTTAACATGTTCTTATCCAGAAAAAAAAATCAGGCTCATTTGTGAAAATTAAATTATACATGGAGGGTATTTTATTAAAAGATCTTTCAGTCAATTTTCAGACACTATTCAGCTATTCACTATCCATTCACGTAGAAATTATTCCCTTGCAGTATTTTTAATGAATTAGCTATACTAAAGAATCTGTAACTGCTTATCCATCTACAGATGCCAAAAGCCCAAATTGTTTCAACTGTGATTTAGAGTGACCAATCAAGGTCATGGTGCAGCCTTCCTGAAAGGAGTTTTTCTATTCCTTTTGCTGGCCATCAGGAGTTCAGATTCCCAATTTAGGAAGACTGTTTCCTAACCACCAGAAATATGTATTCACATTACTTCCCAATAATATCCAAACAGGAATAAATTTCAAAACCAATTATTTTGATACATATAATAAATTAGATATTGCTTTGAGATGTTTTCTTGAAATTACAACCATAGAATCATAGAGCCATAAAGTGGTTTGGGATGAAAAGGAACTTTAAAGATCATTTGTCCAGCTGTGATGGATAAGGACAACTTTCACTAGATCAGGTTGATCAAAGCTCCATTCAGATTGATCTTGCAAACTTCCAACACTGGGACATCCACCTCTGAGAAACATGCTCTGGTGTCAACTTGAGAATAAGAAAAGTTTCTTCCTTATATTTAATCTAAATCCCCCCTTTTTCACTTTAAAACAAATGATCCTTGTCCTGTCAGTACAGGCGCTATTGAAAAGCCTGTCCCTTCTTTCTTATATGCCCCACTAGAGTATTGAAAAAGCACAATAAGATCATCCCAGAACCTTCTCTTCTCCAGACTGAGCAACCCCAACTCCCTCAGCCTTTCTTCCTAGGATAGATATTCCAACTTTTTGGTAATAAATTTTGCATCAGGAAACATATTGCCAGCAGGTCAAGGGAGGTGATCCTACCCCTCTCCGCAGGCCTGGAAAGGCCGCATCTGGAGTTTTGAGTCCAGTTCTGTACTCTCTAGTAAAAGGAAGACATGGAGCTCCTGGAGTAGATTCAGTGGAGGACAACAAAGGCAATTGAGGGACAGGAGAATCTCTCTTACAAGGAAAGGCTGGGGAAGCTGGGCCTGTTCAGCCTGAGAAGAGATGACTGAGAGGGGACCTCATCATTGTCTGAAGTATCTGAAGTATCATCATGGAAATCAGTATCTGAAGTGGGGGAGCTAAGAGGATGGAGCTAAGATCTTCCTGGTGCCAAGCAATGGGACAAGAAGCAGTGGAGAGAAACTGATGTACAGGAAGTTCCACCTTCTTTACTTTGTGGGCAACTGCACACTGGAACAAATTTTGCAGAGAGGTTGCAGTCTGCCTCTCTGGAGATACTCCAGAACCATCTGGATGCAATCCTCTCCCATATGCTTTAGGATCACCCTCCTTGTGCAGGGAGGTTGAGCCAGATGACTCACTGTGGTCACTTTCAACCTGACCCATCCCGTGGCTATGTGTTCTCTGCTCTGCTGCTTTATCAGGTCCGTTTCTTTCTTATGCTCTGAACACCAGAGCTGGATGCAATACTCCAGATGGGGTGTCACCAGAGGAAAGTAGAAGGGCAGAATCATCCCCTAGACCTATTGTCCCTGATTTTTTTTTATGCAATCAGGGATGTAATCAGGTTTTTGGGCTGCAAGCACGCATTGCTGGATTATGTCCATTTTTAAAATAAACCAGTATTCCCACTTTGTTGTCTTTAGGGCTCCTCTCAATCCGTTCATCCTCCGTCTGTATTGATACTGGGGATTGTCCTAACCTGTGTCTAGGATATTGCACAACTGATGGTAACTTCCATTCCTATATGTCCTAGTGAAATTAATGAATTTGCATATGGGAAAAGTGAAGTTTGAACCAAAAGATGGTGCATATGAAACAGAAAAATACAAGTAATGGTCTCTGGTCAAGGTGGGTTTAAAAATGAAAATATAGATAAACTGCAGCAATTAAAACTGCAGCAAAAAAAAGCCAGCAAAACAGACATTCAATACAAGTCCTTGGACAACTCGCTCAACAGTTTCACATATAAAAACTAGAAGATGTTAGCTTCTGGATACTTAAATCTAGCACATTTCATTGTTACTCCTGCTGTCAACATTAATAAGAAGTCTTCAAGTATATTGAAGAGAAATAGATCTTTAAAGGATTTCATTTATTTTTTAAAGGATCACTTAAATCTAAATTACTATTAAAAGGAAAAGAGTGTTGAAGTAGAATTGCATTAAAATTACATTAATTCTCTCTCTCGAATGACTGCCATGAAAGTATCAATAATGTATTGAAGACGAGGGAAAGAGAAGCGAAAAAGGAAAATAAAAGAATGTTTGCAATCAAATAAAAAAAATTACTTAAAGTTTATTAGAAAGTACTTTAACACCTCCAAAATGTTACCTCTATTTGTCTCACAATCAGAAATTCATATGTAAAATATGTTGTATTCTCATTTTCAATTTGATTATTATAATAAAATTCTTTTTTAAATATATGTATTATTCATCTTAGAAGATCAATTAAAATTTTCCCTTAATTCAAATATTTATGGTGAATAATTCTGTACATAGTAGAGCATAAATTTCTTTACTTCTTATATAATGTACTTTAAAATACAATATATTTATAGCTTACTCTGCATAATTTCTTTTTGGGTCTGATAGAGTCTGACAGCCAGATATCCATCCAGTCACTGTCTCACTCTCTCTCCCCAACATGACAGGAGAAGAAAATAAGACGAAAAAGTTCGTGGGTCAAGATAAGGACAGGGAGGTCACTTATCAGTTGTCACCATGGACAAAGCATAATTGAAGCAAGGAAAATGAATTTTCACCCCAAATTTAAAATTTTTGGATATTGAGAGACAAAGGCTCTCACTAATCTACTACAAACTCCTTTCTTGCACCTTCCTCATTTTCCTAGGCTCAATTTCATTCTTTCAAACCCAACTCCTCTGCGTCCTTACCCTATCCCCTAGGGAATATACATACATATGTCTCAACCTCTCTCTCTCTATATATATATCTCAACACATGTACCTATATCAGAATGGGTCATTGTAATAGAACCATCTTTTCTCCTTACTTTCTTTTATTAAAAGAAATTTGAAACATATATCTTTTATGCTTATAATTGTTTATGACATATATGTATTATTTTAGATAGAAAAATTTGCAATATCTTTTTCCAGGAACTCCAGGATTATATTCTTCCAAGTCTTGCAGATGAGAATTTTTATTCCCTATAGTGAGGTTTTGGCCACCTAATCTATGCCTAAATGATAGGCATTTTGTGAAATGTTACAACAAAGAATAAATATATAATTTCCAAAAAGTCAATGCTAGGAAGTAGATGTTATCTTCCAGTTGTCCAAAGGATTTTAGAAAAATGTTTCTCAAATAATATAATCAATTTTATTTACAATGTTAAAAATCTTATCTAACATTCTTTTAATTTGCTTGTCAGGACAGCATTTCTAACAAAAAAAAATTTAAATATTCACACCCAGGGTCAGCTTTGCAGCTGGTAGAACTAGAATGATTTATACCATCTGAAAGATAGGATCTCACGTTTTTGAAAAATGTGTAAGTAAAAGTGATATAGTACAATATGTTTTCTTATATGACAGCATGTCTCAAGTGTCAGTACATGATTTATAAAGGGAAATTTTAAAATGCTATATAAAGCAAGAAAATAATAAAAAAAGAGACAGCATGTATGGAAAATTCTGTATAAAACCTTGACTAGCAGCTATTTGTAACTTGAAATAATCATTATTGATGATTTCTTTTTAGTACTACAAAGTGTATCAGAAGAAATATGTCTGTGTTTAGCCATCAAAAAGACAGTCTTTTGACATGTATGAACACTTTATTACACAATTCCTTGTCATGCTATCTTTTTGCCACGAAAAGTCCTCTGTATTCAGGTTCCAAGTTTTGATATGAAGTAGGGGGTAGAGAGGTAGAAAAAGGGTATTTTTAATGGTTCTTAATAGCTTTCTTCTAATATTTTTCTTCTAATACTGTTTCACGCTGTCTTTCGCAAACTTTTAAAGTCCTGCTGAATCTTTTCCTCATACTGTAACATCTATGAATAGGTGACAACTGACTGTAAAGAAAAGTTAATCAAAACAAATTCAAAGTTCTATTATCACTGACTTTTTTTTTTTTTTTCATATATCAGGCCCTGGAATATATATATAAAAGGTTTTTGCCTGTGTTTTCTAAAGTCAACTCTTTGGTTGCTGTAGGGTTTTTTTTCAATTAACTGCCTTTGATAAGGGCTGTTGCAACAACTTTGAACATAAATATAAGTTTTGTGAACTTTTCACTATCAATACCATGCCCTCTAGACATCTCTAAGACCTTTATCAAAATGTTTTATACAAGTGTTTCTGCTCACTACATCAAGAATTTCTCACTAAGCACAGAGAGCTAACACAGAGAGCTACTGGTGAGTCAGTAGTGTTTCTCTTTTCAACACTCAGTGTCTACGGAGTCAAATGTCTTTAATTTAAAATAATTAAACAAAGATTTAAATGCCAAGCAGTTCCTTTAACAACACATGATAACACCGTCTGTTTCAGTGGAACTTCTCTATCATACTTAAGCGGATTATCAAAGTCGCAGGTTTGCTTGTCATAAATTATTTCTAAGCAGATGTGTAGAGCAAAAAACAAAAGTGGAAATGTATTGAGTTCCATTATAAGTGTTATACATGTCCTCGTATTTATTGAGGGTCACATCAAGTTTGTACACAGATATGAGCAATAAGTGTTCTTCAGACATGAAGGCAAAACTTATGACGCAGCTGGCATCCATACAGTCTGTGGAGGTACTCCTGCAGAATAGGCTGGCCACCTTCTTATTGGGAAAGTGTTGTTGTTCTCTGGACAGTAGTCAGGTTTTGTCTTTGAATTGATTGGCATGGCTGAAAATCAAATAAATGGGTAATACAATTGAAGAGTTCCCAAATGCTTAATTTAACTCCATGGATGGTCTTGTGTAAGTTTTAATGTAACCTAAGAATTCAACTACATAATTCTCACAGCCAGGAGGACATCACAAGTGCCAATAAACTTAATTATCTTGCAATTTATATTGCAGACATATGCAATAGAAATAATAAAACATATACAGGCAGAGAATAGCAGACTGTATGGAAAGTATAGCAGAATACGGAAGATAAACGGTCATGTGATGTTGACATTGAAATCCTCAGGTCATCAATATCACAGCATATCTGTTCTCAGCTTTTAAGGACATCTTTTATCAGGAAAAAAAATTGATAGCCTATACTCTTGCTGTCAGGAAAATACAGTAAATAAAATCAGAGTCATGGAGACTCCTTTATCTACCAGTCTCACTCTCTGACCTTGAAGTGTCTGGGAAAGAAAGCAGCACTAATACACTGCTGCCCTCTACCTTTAAATAAGATTTTAAAGTGTTCCTATTCCATCAATGTGCACCTGGACAACTATTTGTTATGTGTACTTCGTATGCACAAATACAATGAAGAAATTATTTAACACCAAACTTCCCACTTCCCACATTCATGGAATTGGGTAAAGCTAGTTGAGATAAATCAGAGATGTTGCACAATCTATCCCATGATCTTGCATTCTTACATTTCTAGATGAATTAGTTCATTGGTACGATCACTCAGAAATGCTGAGTTAAGGAGGACTTTGAATTTCATGCCTTTGATTAATGTGGATTCATATTCACAATCTTTTAATAGAATAGTTCAGTATGACATCAAAATCCAAATACATGATAACAAAGTTAAGCTAGAATCCATAAATGTACTACAGAATTGTTGTAAATAAGGACACTTTGTACTGATACTAAATATATGGTAATTTAACATCACAGCCTGTTATGTCTCTTGGTTTATCTATATATGGTTCCTTTTCCTGTAAGTAATTTTTTGCTTTTTCTTCTTGGTAAATCTTGGAGCTAGTGTGCTGAAAATATATTGCCTGCTGTGGAGTAACTAGGCTTATTTAAGATGATCTTTACCTACATTTTGTCTGCAGAAGTACTGGAGATCTCCAGCAAAGTCAGTACAGGGCTTGCAGGGCAGAGCTGTTTTTGAGTTCCCAAAGGTGTGCTCCACATTTGCACAGACAGTTGACAAGTAAGTTCCAAAATATTATGTTTGTGGGGAGAAATCAGGATACAAGCCATACCTCATTTACAATTTCTATCTATTATGAACAGAGATATTGAAACAAATATATTTACTTTTCACTCTGTGTTTTTCCCCTTTTGGAATATTGAGAGAGAGGACAAAAACAAACCAAAACAGAACAAAACAAGCTCCTAAGGTGAGGAAAACGTTTGTCCCTTTCCCCTCTTACTAATATTGTCTTTTTGTCAAAATTCTTCACTGCTGACTTCTGTTTTGTACCTAAGGACAGGGAAAAGTAAAAAGAGAACTCTTTCTTGAGAACATCACTGACAAAATACACCAAAAGGATTCATGTAATGATAATTTGTTGTGAGAAAAGCTAACAGATAATTCTCGACTTTCTAATCCCTTATGTGACTCCTATATTTAAAGCATAAACTGAATAGAGGGAAAATTTCAAAGACCTGTGTACTGGATAAAAGACAGGCTTAGTGGATAAATTTTAAGTGGCTGCATGGAGAAATGATTACCAATAACAGAGGCTTCTTCAACATATCAGATGAGGATATTACAAATAGAGATGGAACAAAATCTAAACATAAATAGATTCATATTAATACTAACCATAGAATATCCTGAGTTGGAAGGGACCCACAAGGATAATTGAGTCCAACTCCTGTCTCTTTGCAGGACAACCTAAAAGTTGAACCATATAAGTGTCCAGATGCTTCTGGGATGCCAACCAGCAGCCTTGGGTCCATGATCACCCCCATGGTCTGTCAGTGAAGAACTTTTTCCTTGTATGCAATCTATACCTCCTTTGAGCAGCTTTAAGCCATTCCATCGTGTTCTTTGACTGGACGTCAGAGTATGCACATCAACAGCTGCCTCTTCACTCCCTGTCCTGAGGGGGCTGTAGACAGCAATAACTACACCTCTCAGACTTGCCTACATTAAAAAACCCTGCTCCTCACAAGCCCTGCCCTCTGGTCCTTTCACCATCTTTCTTACCCTCCTTTGGACACATTCTAGTATTTTTATACCCTTTTAATAATGTGGCACCCGAAACTGCCCACAGTGTTCCAGGTGAGGCCACAGCAGTGTTGAGCAGTGGGACAATTACTTCTTTAGATCAGTTATGTACAACGTGCATAATGCACCCCAGGGTCTGGCTAGCTGGCAGGCTGCTGGATGCCAGGTCACACCATTGACTTGTACTGAGCTTACCATCCACCAACACCCCCAGATCTGCTTCGGCAGGGCTGCACCTTACTAGGTCTCTCTACCCTTGTGGGAATTAAAGCTCCTCCTTTATCTTTGTTGTCAAACATTGTCTGCTCTCAAGAGACAAAGATCGTCCTTCAGGCTTTGCAAATTGTTCATATACTAATATCTTGTACTTAGAGCACTACTGTAGAAAATCACATTTTGTTAATCATTATTATAATAGATATATAGGTGTTTTAAAATGATTCCTTGCAAATATAAACAGCTTACTGATCAAAAAAAAATTACCTTTAATGTTTAAATTGAGACCTTAACCATTGCACTGAGGCATGTGTTCTAACCACTGCTTGCAGAAAGCAGGCCTCTATACCTACAGCATTTATCTTGATACCAAAGATTCCATTTGGCGTGAAACAGAAGTCTAATGATGGATGAAAATTGTGAGCATTAAATTGAACTGGAATTTAATAAAAAATTTAAATCTCATTCTTCAAAAATAAAGGGTTTTGTATTACTTTTCCAAAGCTCAATGAATATATTCCATGCTAATTTTCAGCGTGCCACAAGCAGACAGCGTAAGATTTTAATACTTTTGACAGGAATAATGGATAGATAGATAGATAGATAGATAGATAGATAGATAGATAGATAGATAGATAGATAGATAGATAGCCAGAATAAAATACTGAAGATTTACCAATGTCCTGAAGCCCCAGCTGTTAAAATTTGCTAGGTATATGGGCAAAGTTTGAAAATTGCTTTTGTTGCTGATTATGGACAAATAATTGAAATTGTAAGGGTTTTCTGAACAGATTTTAATCAAAAACAGGGAGTAGTGGAGACGCTTCTCATCCCCAATTAATGAGGAATGTTAATTACATACTGCTACATACTTCCTGAGAAGTTCATAGAGATTAGAGGAAGACAGGCATTTAAGAAATAAATATGTTTACTTTGGCCTTGCAGTGATGAGTTCATCACTGTTCTTCAGGACAGATGACATAGGGTTAATTTCTTAAAGGGCCTAAGAGTAGAACAGACAGTTCCTAGAAAAAGATGAAAGCAAGAGGTTGATGTTTCTGTAGGTGAAATTGATTGATTGTTTTTGTAGACAAGTCTCTGACAGTAAAAATATTGAGGTAAATCATAAATATTTTATAGAAACTGAGGGGAAAGTGAATCAGACTTATTTAATGCACAGCAAATTTCTTCCATCATGAAACAAAACAATGCAATAGGACAGAACTAATTCAAGATTCTTAACAATTTTTTAGTATTGCCTATAGGAATAACAAAGCCAGAAGTCTGTGAAACAAAGTTTTCAGGAACAAGGTCCACAAATATTTTTATATGTTTTTTTTTTCATCATTTGTTTTCCACAATATTTGTATTATGTATCTCTATGTCTCTATCATCTGGTGTCACTAAGACCAAAATGTGTTTTAATAAGTTCCCTTAAACCTCCATTGGAACATCTTGTCTTGCTGCCACTACTTTGTTATTATTTCAGCTGTATTTATTCTGAAAGAATCAATACTTTAGCAAAAAGGAAAAAAAAAAAAAGAAAAATAATTTTAAAAATACAATGACTGATCTTGGTGGTTCTTCTTTGATTTACAAGCTACTACCATAATCTCTCTAGGTTAAAGGGCTGGTGTTATGGTTTAGCCATACTGGCCATCAGCTCAGCCCCACACAGCTTCTCACTCACTCCCTTTTACAGTAGGATGAGGAAGGGAATCAGAAGAGTAAATGTGAGAAAAATGATGGGTTGAAATAAGGACATTTTAATAAGTAAAGAAAAAACAATGAATGCAAACAAAAGCAAAATAAGAAATTCATTCACTACTTCCCATGGACAGGCAGGTGATCAGCCATCTCTAGAAAGCAGGGCTCCATCACCTGTAATGGTGACTTGGGAGGACAAACACCATCCCTCCAAATGTCCTTCCTTCCTCCTTTGTCTCCTAGTTCTTGCTGTTGAGCATGATGCTGGATGATATGCAACATCCCTTTGGTCAGTTGGGGCTAGCTGTCCCGTCTGTGCTGCCTCCAGGCTTCTTGTCACCCTCAGCCTACTAGCTGACAAGGGACAGTGAGAAGTAGGAAAGGCCTTGACTCTGTGTGAGCGCTGCACAGTAATAACAAACATCTCACTATTACCAATGCTGTTCTTATCACCAATTCAAAGCAAACACCATAAATGCGACAATAAAAAAACCTAATGCTATCCCAGCCAAAACCACTGCTGCCAGCAACCTGTGCTGATATGACTGCAAGTTTTTCAAACAGGCCAAGTTACTCCCACTAAATACACTGATAGCATCCAATAACTAAATTTAGTAGGTACAATTTTCCTGCTTTTAGTCATAGCTCTTTCTTTTTTGACCTATTTCCTATGCTGCATCAGCTAGGGAAGATTGCAGAAGACATGTTGATAATTATTTTATGAACTTATCAATGGTGCTTTAACAAATAAAACACATTCAAGACCCTTCAGCAGCAGCTGATTTAAGTTGCTGCCATTTCCTCCTGGGTGCAGCTGGGGTGGAATAACTGCTGATGCTGTTGTGGAAACAGCTGCACAAGCTATTCAGCCAACTGGAGCTGGCTGGCAGCAAGCTGCTGAATACAAGCTGCTGCTTATTTGCAACAACGGCAGCCTACTGGGTAGCGGTGCTATTTGTTGCTATAGTGGCTTGAAAGTAGTGCCAGGTAGGAATTTCTGTGAGTTTAATCCTAAGTCCCATTTCTAACTAGTATTCTGTGACATTCTTTAGGTTACTAAAGGCCAAAAGACTAGCTAAGTAGTTTGGGATATGATCCTGCAATGGACAATGAAAAATGAAAAAGATTTTCTTCTGTATACCTAGTGGTAAGAGCCAGTTGGCTGTGTGGACATAGCTGCTGAGAAATATGCAATAATTAATGTATTCAGCTTTTTGGAGTAGATGAATATAAGCTTTCTGTGAGACCTGTTATCCTTAAATCATAGAGTGCTGTGACAGATAATTTTGATCTGGAGACACTTCTTGGACTGAAAATATGCCCTCATATTTTGGTAGTTTGGCTAGAGTAATAGAATAAACCCTAAAATATTACCAGAAGCTATTCACATAATCAGTACAAATAAAGAATGGAGTCTCATAAATGAATGGGTTTGTAGATACAAGTTGTTCCTGAAGCAGGATATTTATTTTCTGTTAAAAAGACAGCAATTTAATAAGACAAATCTCTTTGTTTCCTCTGCTCCAGATGTTTTCTTGGGGTGTTTTTGTTGTTGTTTGTTTGTTTTGTTTTGGTTTTTTTTTTTAATTCGGGAATTTATTGCAAGTTCAGTTTTATCTTAACTTCTTTATTTTTGATAGTTTTTAGATTTTTTTTTTTAAGGTTGTCAAAGGATTAGATTTCTTATGCTTTGAAAACTTTATGTGCTAGGGTTGCATACAGCAGAGGAAGACAGTATGCAACAGTCCTTTCCAGAACAAAAATGAGTTCCTCATGAGGGCTCTTTCTATTGATGTAACACCTTCATGCCAAGAAATGGAGCAACATATAATGTTTATTTATGTCATGTCATAATTCACCGATATGAAGCAAAAATATCTTGAAGAGCAGAGTGGTTTAAAGACAGTGTTTAGAATGACTTGGAAAATTACATTAAACTATTCAGAGAACAGGGAATAGATCCAGGATGTTGTCTTTGGGGCTCATTTCCGAAGGACAGAAAAGGGATCACCTGCATTATATTTGTAAGGCTACAGGAGAATACAGACAAAAACTTTCTAAAACATATGATTTTTAATTTTTTTTATAACTCTATCCATTTCCATAACAAAACTTAAAAATTCCCCAGGGACCTTTGCAGGACTGACAAAGGGAGTTTAAGGAGAAGGAAAGTAGAATTTCTATACTCTAAATATCCCTATTCAATTAGACTTCTTTTTCTCTAGAGCAATAGGTGTGATCTTGAACAGGAGTATAGTTTTTTAAAGGCTCCCACTAAGCAAAACTCAGTTGTGGGAATAAAAGGCAGTGTGAGGAAGCTAGAAACAGAATACAAGAGCGTGATGGGAGTTTGGATTTGCTTTCATGGAACTATGTGCAAAAAAACCCAGATGACCTTTACCACATTCCAGAAACACTGGGAATTATTATTTTTCTCTACTTTCAAGTGCTTTCTTTTGCAGATATTTTGGATTTTTTTCTTTTTTTGTATGAAATATTAAATCATGCTCTGGATGTCTATGTGAAAGGTGAAAAAGTTCTTTCTGTATAATAGACTTCATCAAGCACATTGTCTAGACTTGAGACAGTTGCAGAGAAAAGAACAATAGAGGAAGGTTAATAAAGTACATACAGAAGTGACAAATAGATTTCAAAAAAACAGTATATAACAGAAGTTACTTCAAAAATATTCTGCTATGATACTAATTTCCTCTCTACCACTATTTCATTAATGCAAGAATGCTAAGAAGAAATGAGAATGTGTTATTTTTGCAAGCTAGAGTAACACAATCCAGAATAATGAGAAAAGTACTTTTCAGTGGGTTAAGGTGACCTTTTTGTTGTCATTTTATTTTTTACAACTTTTTTCATTAGATGCTTCCAGATTTTCAGGTGAAGCTTCTTAAAAGCAGATGCTTAGATTTAAGGGCTGGTTTTGTAACTCTTCACCACCTTAGCTTTTTCTCCATATGTTTAATTGGATTAGTTTCACTTTATATATTAATTCCTTGTAAATAATTTTCTTCTAAGAATTTCTTCACATAGCCAGCTAATACTGTCATTTCAATTTCCCTTTCTGTTAATTATTTGCTTTTCATGCTTACAAAACGTTGCATCTAGATAGAGTCTATTAAGGTCAATATATTAAAAAGAAACAAAACCAAGAGACCTAGATGCTCAGTTGGTTTATTCATTTACACTGAAGCAGTTAAAATAAAATTTGAAAACTCTCCAAAAATATCCGAATGTCTCTCACATTGGTGATTTTTGTTCTCAGGAACAAAAGCTTTTGATAGCTCTTAGTATTTGTTCAAAGAGACAAAATTGTTTGCTAAATTGCCTTCTCAAAACTGAAGGCAGACTTTAGACCCGTTCTTTCTCATGTGGTGGAAAAAAACTACTAATACTTTAAAAAGAAAAGTCACAAAAGTGCAGTTGAAAATTTGGAGAAACTTGTTTGATATCATACTAGCTGGCTAAGTTGCCAAAGAATGATAAGTCCTTAAAAACACTGTTTGCTTCATTTGGCTTTTAAAACAAAGCTTCTCTGCAAAACTAGACTGCAGGAATTTAGACTCCTTTTTCTAAAGAGCTGCATCTTGGCAACTTCAATAAGTAACCAAGAGCTCTTTTGGGGTACACACATATACACACTATATTCTAAGAATGTCCCTATAAGAAATATCACTCTCCGATTCTAAGAAACACTTTTAATTGATAAACACATAAAAAAAAAGATATCTGTAAATTTCTTTGCAAGTGCCCATGTGGGCCTCCATGGAGATTTTTAAATCCCTTACAGGTCAAAACATCAAAAAGGTCCCCCAAAAAATTTTAAAGATAAAGGTAATAGAAAGGACATTTAGTAGTATTTGAAAGCTTCCAAAATTTTAAATTAATTAAGAAAATAAATCTTTTTGCCAATAGATTTTTATTCTTATTTTGTAACTTATTTCTCTTTGTGATCTCACATCCACTGTAAGGTATGTTTGAAACTGGAAATCAAAATATGTGGGATAGAAGGAAGAAAATTAAATGGCAGAGTAAGCCTAGGAAACCAGGCTTAAATCACTGTAGTTTTGCCAATGTTTTTATCCTACTTTAGTTCTTATAATTTGCCCTACTTTATGTACCACAAAGTACTGCTTGCTGCTTGCCCTCCCACAAATGATTTTTATATGCAGTATCTATCCAAGCACTAGCAAGCTAATCTTATTTAAGGTACAGTAAATAGAACTCAAATGCATAATGCAATGAAGTGTTAGGTTGGCATAATGCAAATTCAATTTGTCTGATTTAAAATCAACTTTATTATTATGTGCATTTTTCATTCAATAATCTTAATTATACATTGAAAACATGAAGAATGGCATAGTAAATCTGTAGTTAGGAGACTTTTGATCAGGTTTAACCTCAAATGGCTTCATATACAGCAGGTTTATATATTAATATATATTTATGTATTTATATACATCAACTGATTACTGACCACCCCGTGATTTTGAATGGAATGATAATTCTGTGTTTTTCCTTTCAGGATTTCATATCTTTTCAAACTAATCTTTTTCCTCTTTACTCCTTAAGCTTCTGCTTAGGAGGAAATAGAATAGACTAATTTAATTTGAAGGCATCTACAATGATCATTTAGTCCAACTACCTGAATTATTCAGGACTGACCAAAAGTTAATGTATGTTAATGGTATATCCCAATGTCTCTTGGGCAGTGGCTTTGGGCATTGACCAATTCCTCAAGGAAGTCTGCAATGTTTGACCATCTTCTCCTAAATCTTCCTTTTGTCCAGTCTGAGCTTCCCCTGGAACAGCTTTGTACCAACCTTTCTTGTGCATCTTGTCACTGGATTTCAGGGAGAAGAGGTTGGCATCTCTCTCTTCTCTTCACCTCCTCAGAAAGCTGTAGAAAACAATAAAGTCAGCCCTCAGCCTCCTTTTCTTCAAACCACAGGAATGTTGAATACAGTGGGATAATTTTTGACTGGCTGATAATGTTGTGTTTGAAGCACATTTCCTCCTAAGTTACACATTTATCTGAACTTTTAAGTTTCTTATGCCTGTACAGATATTTTTACAGCTTATTCTCACCGCTTACCAATTCTATTGGAAGCCTGAGCCAGGATGACACAGCTGTACCATATGAGTGCAAGACTTCAGAGCCTTACATCAGAAATAGTCAAATTTCTAAGAGTCACAAAATACTGTAGTAGAAATTATGGAGAAAGACTGCTGAGCTTCACTTATTATTTTATGTATCCATTGATAGAGAATTCCTGAACACAGAATCTTGGAGGAGACAATTACAAAATATAGATACTTATTTTAGGATTTTTTTTAATGCTAGAAGGCAGTGCGATTTTTTTTTTTTTTCAACTTCATCATCAGTGAGTTAGCAGACCAAAATAGCTTTAATATTGTATATGTCTAAATAATATAAGGGAAACATAAAAGATCTTTGTGGTGATAACTTGATATGTAATATATATGTCATTAAGAAACCCTCCAAAACCCTCAAAACATTTAGAGCCTTCTTCTGACAGTTCACTAGGAAATAATCCTCAAAAGTAGAGTGTGACTCAGGTGAAAGGAAAGGAAAGAGAAGAGAAAATAAGAAAATATTAAGACAAAAAATAAAAGAAGAGAAGAGAGGAATGTTAGCATTGTCAGAAAACCATAATCAGCACAACTTATGCAATTTTTATAATTATGTTATTATTTGCCTGGGAAAACCAGCATTTGTATTTTTTATTCAAAACTATTAGAAAGTTAGTGTGATAAATTTTGGATTTCTACATAAAACTACACTGCACAATGACAATATTCTTTTCATTTTTTCATTTTTTCATGTAGTTTATATAAAATGGCTTAGCTAAATTAATATTTTACAATGACAAAATAACTACCTACCAAAAATATTGTGAATTCTATAATTTTAGCAGTTTATCAGTCTGAGATAATTTGAGGGTCTTGTGTTCACATGAGGAATGTTAGAGAGAATTATGCATATTTGTTCCAAAATTTTAGCTGAGAAGAATGTGAAAAGGTAAAAAACCCACTTGGTACATGTAAAAGGTAAAAAACCCACTTGATACAGGTAAAACATTGTTTCTAAGGTTAAGTCTTCATAACATGGTTAGGTTATAGCATGGATTCATACAAAGTTCTTAAGGGGAAGAGCTGCCCACATATATAACAAACAAAGCCAAGTATCCATGCATCCCGGATAGTCTGTAGTCCCACTTCAAATCAAATCTCCACTTGCACGTATTTGTGGAGCAGTATTTTCACCATTTCCCAGGAGTAAGTCAATGACTGTAATTACAATATTGAAAGAGAAAGAGTATCAATAAATGCACCAAAATCTATATGAATTTTGTGGTTGAAAAGACAGCAGAGGGTTGAATAAATGTCATTCATAATGTGTCAAGTCAGACTGAACAAAAGCAACTGACTAATATTTGTCTATAATCATACTGATGTTTCATTTCTTTGTAATTAGAATTTAAAGGCTTTTCATTCCATTATGCTTTCACCCTCTTCCATCTGTTTCTATGATTTCAGATCATCTAATTCTTTCAACCCTCTGTCAGTTCTTTCAAATTTCTCTTGAGCTGTTTTCTCCCTGTATTGATTACCACTGAACTGCAAGAGATCTTCCATCAGCTTGCCCTCTTTACTGAAATATTGCCACAGGAGGTAAACAGTTTGTAAAGAACTTGCAGCAAGAGTTCAGTGTGTTCCTTAATCAAATTCTCATTAAAGACTAATATACTCTATGAACTGCCATCCATAATGTCATCTATCTCATGAATTTCTATTCCGGCCATCACTGTAATGACAACTGTAAAGCCTCTTTCAGACTTTTTAAGGTAGACATTAAGAATTTACACCCACAATGACAGTCATTACACTCAACTAAAGATTAACTGGCTAGGACAGACAATTACTTCAAAAGTGGGGTTTTTTTGTTTGTTTGTTTTTTATCATAGTGATATTGAATGAACACAGTCATTGTTTTATCTAATGTTGGTGACCTCAAACAGAATGTGTAGTAAAATAACAAGTGAAAGTAGTATGGAAGTGGTTTTTTTAGGATCAATACCCTCACAGCAAAAAGTGTACTAATGATGAAAAATGAAAGACTTGTCAAAAGTAATAAAAATAACTGTATCTGACCTACATAACTGGATGCTTTTTAACATGGCAACTGAGGATCACACGGGGTTTTTCAGGTAGATTTACACTTTCCTTTCCATAATTATCAGGAATCAGACAACCAGACAGTAAAATTCAAAGGCAGAAATCTAATATGGGGAAAAAGAATCATCTTAGTGAAAGTACTTCATGTAGTGGAACATATGAATTTCGTTTTTGGCCAGTTTTTAGTTGGTTTTGGTTTGTTTGTTTACTTTTTTATCATTCTCTAGGACCAAAAGAAGAAGCTTTTTGGAAGCTTCACATGTTCAGCTCAGTTACTTTAAATTAAGAAAGACTATAAGCAAAGATGTTCACAACTACCATGACTAGAAAAAAAACCTCTTTGTCATTGAATGCTGAGCCACACTTTGGCAGTAAGTGAAGTGATCGTGATCCCGTACCCTTACTAATGGTAGTTTCATTCTAATTTAAAATACAAAGGCAGCCTAGGACCTCCAGGTACATCACTCTCAATTGTGAGATGCTTTATTAGATGCTAAATATATGCTCAATCCATAGAATCCTTTGCCTTTCTTTTCTTCTCTGGGAGTCTTCATTCCTTGTGCCAGTAGCAGAAGGAGCTGTGGAATTTCTCTTACCAGGGCCCAACACTTGTTGGTAACAGAGTTTTCCTACTTAACATGGGCCAGCACAGTCTTTTTTTTGACTAGAAAACTGATATGGAAAATGTAGACAACAGCTGTATTGTAAACCGCTATCTCCTGGTATTCAAAGATACTACCAACATTCAGGCTTACAGGAAGAAAATATTGTAGATAATATTGACTACCTGTTGCTATACCTACCGGTATTGACTAGAAGCTATTGAGCTCAGATGCATCAACTAAATTGTTTCACTATTATTTAAAAATAAAAAAAAGGCAGAAAATTTTGATTATAAAAACCTTATGACTGTCAAGGAATCTGTCAGATAAATCCTGAGTTTAGTCTGATCTTATTATGGTTTTCTCCACATCTCACAGCCGTCTTCTTCCTCAGCTTCCATTCTAAGAGAATGAATATAGGCTATATTATATATTTTCAGACAACATTCCAATATATGGAAATTAATTATTTTGAAGTGTAACAAGGCTAAATGTAAGTAAGTAGTCTTTTTAGACTAAAATTCAAACATCTCAAAGTCTTTTATCTCCTCAGATTTCTTATAGATATTTTTTTTTAAATTAAATTGTTTTGTATATGACTATGTAAACATAAAAGTTTAGGGGGGCAGGGGGTGCTGATGGGACACTTGATAATATACAATCCAGTAAAATAAATTTCTTTTTTTACAGAATTATAGATCATTTCAGTTGGAAAGGTCCTGTAAGATCATCAAGTACAATTGTAACCGTAATGTTGCCACTGCCAAGTCCACCAATTTTTAATTGCCTTCAGTGTTAGCATCATTGTATTAAATAACATGTAATACTTATGTTATTCTTCATATAATGGTGCTTCTTAAATTCATGACTGAGTGTGCTCTTATCTGTTCTAAAAACACAACTAAAACCTTAGAACTTCTGTTAAATAAAGTTGTTTTTAACATTTTATAGCTAATATTCAAGGGTCAGGAAACTTGATGTAGCAGAGTGCTCATACAAGGCTGTTAATGTGTCATGTGAATTATGTTGATGTGATGTGATGTGCTTATCAAAACATTAACCATTCTAGAGAACCTGAACTACCACGTATGAAATTTTTTACTCTTCTAACAGTAGATGCCATACCAGAATTGATTTGGGGTATAGAAAAAAAAAAAAAACACAAAACAAAGAGGACCATTCTTCTGGTTTTGGTTACAAAGTTTTAAATTATGATATCTAAATATCTTTTAAGAAGCAAACCATTAAAAAAGATAAAAAGAGTTAATGAAAGAGGAAATTGAACATTAGCAAATGAGCATTTTTGCCTGCGTACATATCAGGATTTGGTTTTCTGGCAGGTCAAAAAAGGAAAAATAGAAACTACTTATATGTAGAAGATAACAATTGATATTGATTTTGAAATTGTACTTTCAATAAAATTGAAAAACAAAAGTGGAGATAAATGGGTCTGGAATTTTCATGTCTCATAAAAGCTTCCCCAAATCTGAATGCCCATGCAAAAACTGTCATTCATATATTAACAAAAATTATATATTTGTCCAGGCTTACTAGGGAGAATCAACAGAAAACACAAGATACATATATTTGAATGTAGTGTTCACTGATGTTGGTGAAGAAGGATAAGTTTTTGATGTAGTAGAACAAAATGATTTATATTTGGATATTGCTCAAGCAAATTTGGGAAACGAACAATGTGACATCTGCTCCTGGCAAAGGAGGCTCTGATCCCTTCTGCCCTTCAATTCCATTTTGAATGCAAATTAAAAAGTCAAGTAAAGTCTTTATTAATACCTGATTAAAATATTTAAAAAATATTAAATTAAATTCTGACAGTCAAAATTATTGTAGGAATGACTGTCAAAGATTTTTTACTGGCTTCATTTCTGTGTTGTCTAATTTTGATATTGGAAGCTTTTCAATCAAAGCAGATAAATGCAAAGAAAGAGTAAAACCCAGAAGACTCAAGATAAAAAAACCCACAAATATAGAATTTTTTTTTTCCTACATGACTAAAAAGAAATATAAACAAATAAGAGTCCAAGATCATTGGCTGGCTTGCTTGCATAGAAATGAGGCACAGACCTAGATTGCAATATATAAAGAACTAAATTATTTGATGGCCAAATTACAGACTGGTCTGAAAGTAAATGTTTCAATATTGTATATTATGAATTGAGTTTTAGGTTGAGACGAATTACAAACCCACTTAGATGTTCAGATTAGATGTTGTGACTTCTGGACCAAAAATTAATGACAGTGTTAGAAGTAAATTGAAGGTGATGAAACTATCTAACTCTATCAATTGTTTGTGTTTAAACAATTAATTCAACATGATTTACACAGCAGAAACAAAAGAAAATAAAAAGGCTTTAGTTCCAGGGTTGAAAAATTAAAAAAAACTGAAAACAAGAGCAACCATGTGGAAATAAATCCTGCACCACTTTATTATGTTGATTCATGCTGGAATCATTTATATTCGCCATTATAATCAAGCAAAGATGAAGTTTCAGTGAGTCAAAAACCAGAAGTTTGGCAGACATTAAAGATTCAAACTTTTTTGTTTTTTAAAATATTTTATTCCTCTACCAGACTGTCTGAAAAATCTTAATCTCACATTGACTCATGAATGGAAAAAGCAATTTGGAGCTGATTTTCAAGTAATATTTCAATGCCACTTCCCCCACATAGCGAGACTTACTACCTGTTCAAAGAATGTGAAGAGGGGAGAAAGAGTTGAGGTTTCCATAGTAACCTTTAGTAGTTCAAAGTAAAATTGCATAAAATGAAATCATTAACACTCAGCAACTAAAGAAGACAGCTCAACTGATGAAGATGCCAAGTTGTATATGACTACCGGTGAGTAGCAATTTTTTCCCTACCTTTAGTATTACTATGCCTTTTACGGAAAAAAAAAAAAAAAAGAGAAAAATGTAACAAACCAAAAGACAAAATCTATGTTTCTGTTATGTTTAACAGTTTTGAAAACTGATTTTTAATTCAGAAACAATGTGACTTAGAATACATGGTATCCATGGTAACCCAGGAGTTCCTAAAGATCACTCTGTTCATTTATCGGGAATATGAGCAGATTGTTTGTCTCCTGGTAGACTGCAAAATGTCCTGTTACTATATGGCTTGAAAACAAATTCAAAATGGCTTACAGAGCTTTCATTTCTCTTGCACCGCAGTAAAGAAAGATAGATCTTTATTCACACCAGATAATAGTAGCATTAAATAAATTGAAAAATATTTTAAGTAATTCATTCCTGAAACCCTCCTAAAAGAAGCTGATACATTGAGCAAAAATGCCCTCCCAGAATCAGTAGAAGAAAGCTAATCCTTGAAAAAAAACCAGACTTTTTGGGGCTTTTTTCTCCCTTCTCACCAAATGACTGAAACTATACAAACACTTCAATGCTGTTGATCCCTGAGGGGGTTTATCAGTTACAGTAAGTGACAAATGTATCAGAACATTTCTTTATTAACTTATTTCTTTATAGATATAATCTGATACAAGGAAACATTTAAAATATGTGATGAGGAGGAGTTTGCTGCTTTGGTCTTTTTTATTTCTTTTTTTTTCTGAATATATATTTCTTGAGACTGAAGGAAAGAATTTTTTGTATCTTACATTTCAGGCTCCTATTATTAAAATATCCTTATAAAATTTACTGTGCCATCAAAAAGATAGAGCTCTTCAGTCACTAGAAACCTAGGAAAACGTATACCTGACACCCAATTGCTAATTCCCTTTGGGCTTCTCAGTAAATAACTTGAAACAAAACAGCAATACCAAGAAGACAGAGAATCACTGGCAATAGATGAGTTTGGTATTGTTAGGCTGATTCTACTGTGCTGCTGCTGGGATAGGAACTGGTGTACAACCTGTTTCTGAGGAAAATATGGAGAGTTCCCTGTCCCTATTCCATGGTCTGGATGAAGAGATGTACACATGTACTATGGAAGCATGTGCATGTTCATAACTTACAGCACAGTATGGTTAGGATTTCTAAGAACCCCAACAGTAAAAGAAATAAGAGATTTTCAGTGCATTTTGCTTCTGGTACGATATTTGAGGTAAATTTTAGTCATTATACCTGAAGAAGAAATTTCTTTTTAGACGTGCTTGCTTAGATAGAAATGGGTTTTGACTGATGTTTGGGCAGTATTACTAAGCTGTGTGTTAGGATGTGTCTTCAGAGAGATGTGGTCTCGACCTTCGCTAACCAAATTATCACCAAGGTGTAAGTCAGAGCATTATATAAATCTGAAGCTCTGTCCAAGCTAAAAGAGTAGTGCTCTAAACTTCTCCAAGATCTTGTGCTCCATACCATGGCGCTGAATTGCACCATGAGATCAGTGCCTCATTCATGCAATGACTCGATGTGATTGGATGAAAACTGAAGTGAAAAGCTTAAAAATAACATTTTTGAGATTTTGCATAAAATTTCCATGGAATGACTTTGGTAACAGTGCATAGTTTTAAAATGGAAAAATGAAAGAAAGATATCTTTGAATGATATACACATATTTTTGGACTGTTGTCTTCCACTTTAGTTTTCTAAGTGCATTAGTTTATATACAGGAAGCATATCTATTCATTCACACATTAGTTGCTTTATTTTGTGTGTGAATTCAACAGAAGAGTAAAACAGAAAAAGGACCAGCAATTCTGAAAAAAATTAAGCTTTCTTTTCTCTCAGTCCTGGATCTCTGATGGTTTAAACCATCTGTATTTTCTATTTCTATTTCCAATTTTTCTCCCATTATAATTCTCTAAGGACTAGTCAAACATTCATTTCTGTTGAAATGTGCTACTTAAAGCACATTTTTATTTTATAACATTCTCAAAGATCTTGAAAAAGATTTCACAATATATAATAATGAATTTGGGGAAAAAAAGATTGATTCCCTTTCAAAAATATTTGAAAGAAATTTAATTTATTTAAATTGAAAACTATATCTGAAACGAAATTCAAGTGCCACTTTTTAACAAATTCTAATAAAATGTTTAAAGAAAGAAAACATAAGTGCAGTTGAAGTAATCGGAGACAACTAGTCATTTAACTTAGTCAATATTTTATATAAGAACTTTTACAGAAACAATATTAAAGAATATTAAAGATGTTTAGCTCCGGCAAATTCACCAGCAGCATTAAAATTATAAAAAGCAATGCAAAATGAGAACTGAAATTCTATATTGCTGCAAAGGATCATTCAATATTGGAAAGTATATTTCGCAAATAATTTGCATGAAGGCTTTATAACAAAGGAAAAGCTGAAGAAAAAATATAAACCACCCATACAGTACATTAACATTTATCCCTGCTACTAAATCTTCAGTGTTTTCTCTTACATGGATTTAGCTACTGAGTTGTTCTTCTCAAATATAGCTCTACAAAATTTTGTCTTAGACATGACAGTATCCAGTCCTTGCATCTAATCACTGAGCACTGATTCTCCTGTATTCCTATGCATTTATTATCTTATAACTTCTCTCTCCACTCTCAAAATTAGCAGTCAGCATGTTTATTTTTCTGTGGATACTGCTCCTTTTTTCCTCACAAATATGTCTGTTCCTGCTATCTTACTGAGAAGAACATGAATTTCATTCTTTTCTTAAACCCTTCAAGGTCTCTCTTTTCATTGTCTTGATACAACTCAGAGGAAAAACAAAATCACATTTTCTGCTAGAACATAGCAAGAACATAGTTGACCTTATTCCTTAACTGAAGTGTTTTATTTACAGGTAATTTATCTCAACATTTACTTACATGGGGATTCTAGTGCAACTAATAAACACAGGAATGAAAACAAATCATAACCTGGAATAATTTCTGCATATGATGTCTCATTCACACTGAAAACAAGATTAATCTTGCCTGTCTTTATACATGCATATGTAAGATAATGAAGTTTGGTTTCCTTTAAGTAAAAAGAGAGAGTGAGTCTCACAAAGGCATAATTCAACTAATTTATTTTAGATTTCCTTTAGATGGCTATGTGCTTAGAACAAGTGAATAATGATATTTCAGATATAAACATCTATGACTTTATTCCTTTGCCTGCACTTAAACACCTAGTGTTCTTTGAGATGTCTTGGGCTATTCTGCATGAATGTAACAAGATTCTCCTTGGAAGGTCTGGCTCTCTATGTATCGCCTATATTGTCCTATGAAGATGTTTATTATGCCTTAGGAACTCTCAGATGATCACAGCTGATTTGAAGTTCAGGATACATACATTTTAAAATTAGTGTGTGAGACAGGGGCCAAATTTAGTTATCCAAATATAAGTACTGAATTCTACAGCTACTAAAGCTTTTAGTAACCTGCCTGGCTTCCAACTGTTGCTCCAGAAAGGCACATGTTCTCTGTAAGTCCTTTGTAATAACTTCCAGCAGCTATTTTTAAGTCTCCTTAAATAAAACTAGATGCTTCTGTGTAGCAAGGCGTAGAGCTCTTTAGCTGTAGAAGCTGCCATTTTATGTAACAGAGAACCAGGATTTAATTCTGTTGCCTAAATGGAACTGATTAGCACTGTATGAAATGTCCCAGGCTATTCTAGCCTGTCTCCAGTCGTTACCCTGGAATAGCACATATCTCCATTTTGTCCCATGTGGTGCCCAACAGCCTCATGCATGTCTGCCATGTCAGTTTAACACAATTATATAATTATCAAAAATTTCACCCCCGATCAATATGTTCAGTGCTGTCAAAGGTGTTACTCAAATCAAATAAGACTTTCAGTTAGCCAGAGGTGGGCATCCATTTCCATGCATTCCCCAAGATATCCAGGAATAATACTGAATGGACATGTGCACTGTTTTGGCCCAGCTACTGGAAGCCAGACTTTGCAGCAGGAAAAATAACCCCAGTTATGTGAATTTTTGCAATGGAGAAGGTAACTCAAGGTGCTTTGTGTAAAGGTGCCCATAGGCTCTCTTGAGGGTGTTGCCTAATTCTCCACTGAGCATAATATTTGCCTCTTTTGCATAATAAATGCCTCTTTCTCAGGACTACACCTTTATTTAGAAGTTTTAATCTGGAGCTGCTTTCTTATTTGATCAGATAATGTGCTGATTAGACCAAATCATTAAGTACATTTTAAAATAAGAATTATAGCTATCAGTTCTGAAATTAGACTACCGTACTGTGATCAATAAACTGTCACAGAATATCAGAACTGCAGTCTTTAAATTGACGTTAGTAGAGAAGATATTCAGTCTGATTTTAGGTATAGTAAAACTTAGAACACACAATGGAGGAATGGTGTAAAAATACTTTTTCCCTTAAACACTCATTTTTCTCTCTTTAAAAAATAAAATTTTAACATTTTTCTAACCTTTTAAAAATTGCCCATAATTAATCATTGAAAATAGTATGTCAGTTTATTAATGTTTGGATGATATTACAGTGATAATTGAGTGGTTATTGAGGAGGATGTACTGATTCTAATTAAATCCATAGTGTGATTTTGAGGGAATACAGAGTAGAAGCTTTACTAACACTTCAGGCTAAACATATATCTTGAATGTAAACTTTCCCTTTTCCTCTTTAACACTCCCATGCAACACTTGCTGGTTTTTTTTTTTTTACATTTAAATACAGAGAATAATTTCAAGCATATCGATAGCATCTAAAAGAACATGCTGCTCCTGAAATAAATTGGATTATAAAAATATTGTCTTATTCTCTGCTTTCATTATATTAATGATTCAGCAACTATCTCCATTATCACTCTGTAAGTTCCAGTTGTAACAGAGCAGCATGCTTTTTTCTATATTATGTGCATACAGGTTCTCTTTTGTTCTTAAGTCTGTAAAAGAACTGTGAGTGATTGCAGATGTGAAAAAAAAGAAAATCAAAGTACTTGCTTTTTAGAATGCTTTCAGGATTGAATTCATGGTAAGTTATTCAGATTTTCCAGGCTTCATTAAAAAGTACAAAAAAGAAAAATATTATTGTACTGTATTTACAGCATAGTGCTGTTTTTCCATAGTTCATATATATATTCTGTGTATTCAGATGTTGACACTAAGAGTACAGCTTGGTGAATCTGTTTTGGTTTCACTTCCCACCTATCTGACAAACATTCATGTCAGACAAGAATTCAAGCTGCATGAAACTTCTTTGCTCCTTCCGTGAGTTCTGAAGCTAGATATAGGTACAGGTAAATGGCCATGCACACAAAGCAGGAAATTATGGAAGTTTATTATTTTCTTATACAATAAGGTGCTCTCTATGTAACAAAGTATGCAACTGTATTCTTAAAAATGCAATAAAAATATTAAATGGTAGCTCATTTTTAAACCCATGTACACTTACATGCCATGCATATTAGCATGTTGGTTGCACAGTGTCTGAAAGTTGAAGAGAGATGAATTCAGATAGATGGGGAAAATTTAGAAACTTTTGGTTCAACCTGAAAAGTTAGTCTGGCCATCAATTGCAGTACAGAATGGCAGCTCCCTGGGGACACAGTCCCAGCATGGCCAGCAGAGCCATGGGGGTTGGGACAGGCTGACAGGCCTATGATATGGGTTCATGGCCATCTCAGTGTGTTCTAAAATGCCAGCAGAACCTCAGTACTGGACTTGCGTCTGAACTGTCCACTCTGAACACTCTCCATCTGAAAGTGCTGGTTCCTTTCAAAGAAGTCCTGAAGACTCATGCTATCTCTTTAGTCTTTTAATATGTGCGTTTGCCAGCATTCTTTAGCTTGGATATGCTAGTTCTTGACCAGCTCTTGCCTATGTTTGTTCAAACCAAGACTGACAATAATTCTTTCTCCTCCATTAGCCTCAGTCTAGTTGGTTTTATCACACAAACACTGCTGGTGACAGCTAAGCACTGTCCTTGGCAATTCCCCATGCGTCTGTTTCCTCTCCAGTCACAGGACTCTGTCTGACCTTGTCTTTAAGGTGCAGACCTGTCACAGAAGCAGGAGAAGAGAAGGAAATGGCTGTACAGCACAAGCATTCATGATATAAACAACATTAAAGCCATTCTTCACCCCCATTTCAAATCAGGTCAGGATGGAAAACCGAGATGTGTACTTGGTTTCAGCTCCCTTCAAGATAAATAATTTGAATAAGGCACTAGTCATGAGTAGTTAGGCTCAACTTCTCTTTTTGTTTTCCTGAATACATAAGTGAATGCCTTTAGTATTAGTCTTTTACTACAGACATCAAAATTTTATAGAAATTAAAATGAAACAGTATCTGCTGTTTATAAAACACTTTTAAAGTGTTGTGCTGAATTTTTACTACTTTTCTACATAATCTTTTCATTGCTAGGTAACCATATGTTTTATATAGATCAAAAATTAATACTGAATCATTGGTGAAAATTTCAGTAGTAATTAAAATCAACAATATTAGTTTATATAGAGAAAAGAAAATAAGTCCTTTGGGTTGCAAAAAACTCCATACAAATCCACAATGAAATCAACAAAAAAAGAAAATTTCAAATGCTTCCTTAATTCTTTTTGTCAAATTCAGCATATAAAGCCCAAACCCAGAATTTGTCTTTCTTATTGCAGAAAATTGCCTCTTGCTTTCCTTTTTTCCCCTCAGAAATACAATATTTTTGTTGTTTTTCTATTTCGTTATCTTACATTTCTCTGTTGAGTAAATCAGTTTTATGACATTGTAGTCACAATAAAAAGATGTATCAGTATTCATGTTGTTCCTAGAAAGGGTGGTTTAATCATAATTCAAGATAAATAAAGACATTTTATTTTATTTTCCCATTATAAAAATACATCTTAGACTGTGAATATTTCTACTGACATTCCTATGGCTCCAGCATTTCCTTTCTATAAGCAAGGTAACTCTGTGGCTTAAATTTAACATAGTTTTTACAATTGCGTGCTCATTTTTGTGTGTTTGATGCCACATTATTGGGTAACAGTGCAGTTCCTTGTACTGAAGGGGTTGGTATAAATTATCCATTCCAAGCACCTATAGGGCTGCGCTTTTCTACTAAAAGGTTAAAGCAAGACAAAGTCCTCAAAAATTTTATTCTTACATTGTCTGATTGAGACAGTAGTAGTAGTTAAAGAGTAGAGCCTCATTATCAAGAAATATTAAGCTATGTCATAACATATCATGATCCACATTTTCAAAATAAATAAGTTGCCCAGAGCACACAAAAGGACATTGTCTGAGCTCAACTTTAGAAATAAAGTATTTCAACAACTCTATGAAAAGCAATTAGTGAAAATTGATTATTCTCAAAACTGCTATTTCATGCAAAAAACTACAAGGATCTCCTTAAATTAAAGAAGTACAAATGAAAAACTGCCACTAACTTTTCTTTTTCTCATCTCCTTTTATGTGATAGATATGCCCCATTAAGACTTGTATGAAAATCAGCAGCATGTTAACTGAGCTCATTTGCTTGTCTACTTTAGACAATTTTAGCTTTTAAAAGAGCCCCATTTCAACAAAAGGACCAAATTAGTATTTGGGAAAATAAAAGCTCATTTCAATAAATGTGAATGGAAACTGGCATCTCCCCTCCCACTATAATTTGTGCACACTGTGTTCTGTGTTTTCATTACTTCTGTGGTTGGTTTTGTTTTTCCTTTTAAGTGGAAGCCTTGTGCATAGGTGTCAATGCTTATACACTTGCACAGCATGCCTAGGTGTTCTTGTGTGTATACTTAAGCTGAGCACGTGCATGTGATTGGATGTGGGTTGAACCCAATGTCACCAGTTTTCAAAATGTCCATTAGTCTTTGATACTCTTCAGCTACATTTTTTCATAAAGTACAAACAAAATTTAACATCTATTTGAAGCCATCTTGCTGAGAGTCAGTCCCAGAACTGCTGGCAGTAATTGTTTGCATGAGACCTTGCTTTTTGAGTATGCTGAAATTATATTAAGGGGCAATCTGCAGGCAACCATTCTGGTCTGTTCACTTGAATGCAATTTATTTAGAACTTTGCTGTATGCTTTGTCCATCATTTAATCTCAGTTTCTAAGGGAATTAATCTTGAGTTTTCTAGCTTCTAAATGATTAAAGCAAACACAGGCAAGAATGAAAAGGGAGAAGAAAGAACCATAGGAGTCTTTCTTCCCTTTTATTCCTTAGGGGAAGGTACGTTCAGTGCAATGAATAAAACTATCTTTTATGTGGAAATACTACTTTACGGCAATGCAGAGTACTTTATTTATGAAGATGAGTAAGCTAATGCTCATTAAGAAGAAATATAATGAAGTGTGGGGTTTTTTTAAGTCTTAGAATTTTATAAAGACGTGGGAATTGAAATATGATGAAAAATAAAGTACAACACAAAATGAGAAGAAATTTTCATTACCAGAGCAACCTAAAGAAACCAAGGAAATGCTTAAAATTAGTTTATAGGTTGAGATACTAGAAGAGTATCCCCATGTCCCAAATGCAAAGGTGATATTGATCAGTAGGATAATTAAGGCTAAGATACATTCTCTATAAAACTGGTCTGAATGAAGTAGCAGGAAATTAAAAAAAAGAAAAAAAAAACCACAAGAAAAAGATAAATAAATAAAAAAAAAAGGAAAAAAACCCAAACTGGACATATAGGGCTACACCAGCCTTGCCTCCATTGGGCTACTGAACTCAGCAAGCCCCTGAAAAACCTGATGCACATTTAGAATCTATCTTATAATTTCTTATGTCTTTTTCTCATAAAATGCATGATTGCTTGGAAAACCTATTGTCAGACTTGAAATGGGAATATGTAAATGTGCCTATGGTACTCCTGAACATTGTTGTACAGACAGCCTCTTCCCACAAAGAAGCCTCATAGAGCAGATTTTTCTATTTATATTACAATGGAATTTTTTTGTTTGTTATTAATTACTCTCCCTCACATTTTGCAGCATTGATTTTTACTTCAGGTTCATTAGCCTGCTCTTCAAGATGAATTCACACTTTCTAGCCAGTCATCTGATTTTCATTGATACATTAGATTTTCTTCAGGTTTATGTAAATGTGTTGGTTGGCACGGCCTGGTTTTTGGTAGCGGGAGAGCCACAGGGGCGGCTCCTGTGAGAAGCTGCTGGAAGCTTCACCATGTCCAGCAAAGCCAATTCCTGATGGCTCTGAAGATGGACATGCTGCTGGCCAGAGCTGGGCCAATTAGAGAGGTTGTTATCACCTCTGTGATAACAGATTTAAGAAGAAAATCAAAACAAAATGGGACATGCACAGTTTTGGTTTTTTTTTTTTTTGTTTTTTGTTTTTTCTAGCCAGAGAGGAGAAGAGGTGAGAACATGTGAGGGAAACAACATGGAGACACCAAGGTCAGTGGAGAAGGAGGGCAGGAGGTGCTCCAGGCTCCAGAGCTGAGATTCCTCAGCAGACCATGGTGAGACCATGGTGAACCAGCTGTGGCCCCCTGGCCCATGGGGATCCCCAGGGGTGCAGAGATCCACCCACAGCCCTGGGGATCCATGGAGGATGCAGGGATCCACCCACAGCCCCTGGGGATCCATAGGGGGATGCAGAGATCCACCCACAGCCCCTGGGGATCCACGGGGGAGGCAGAGATCCACCCACAGACTCTGGGGATCCCCAGGGGTGCAGAGATACACCCACAGCCCCTGGGGATCCACGGGGGAGGCAGAGATCCACCCTCAGCCCATGGGATCCCCAGGGGTGCAGAGATCCACCCACAGTCTGTGAGGATCCATGGGAGATGCACAGATCCACCCACAGCCCATGGGGATCCATGAGGGATGCAGAGACCCACCTGCAGCTCGCGTGGGAGGTGCCCCTGCCCGAGCACGTGGATGCCTGGAGGAGGCTGTGACCCAGTGGAGACCTGGTGAAGAGGGAGGGCCCCTGCTTCCAGATAGGTGCAGCCTTGGAGGGCTGCGTCATGTGGAAACAGAGACCCACACTGCAGGAGTTTTGGGAGGACTGCTGCTCATGAGAGTGGAGCCATGCCAGAGAAGTTCACAGAGAACTGTCTCCCATGGGACGACCCCATGGTCACACGGGGAAAGGACTTATCTTCCCAAACAGCAGAAGAAAATCCTCGGGTGACAAACTGGCCAACACCCCCATGCCCTCTCTCCCTGTGCTGTCAGTGGGAAGGAGGGAGGGGGCTGGGGAAAAAATGGTGTTTTAAGGGCTTATTTTACTTTTCATTATCTTCCTCTGATTCTCTTAGTAATAAATTGACTTTCCAATTTTAAGCTGAACCTCTTTCACCCTTAAAGTGTTTTCTCTTGGTCCTTATCTCAACTCATAAACCCTTCTTTTTTTTTTTTTTTT
>VXBQ01003791.1:123143-204192 GCA_013400175.1 Phainopepla nitens | reverse complement strand
TTTTTTTTCTCCTCTGCCCAGCTGTGGTTGGGTAGGGTGAGCAAGTGGCTTTCATGGGTGCCTGGCATTGGGCCAGTGTCAAACCACGACACTCACAAATAAATTTCCTTCACACATTCTATTCCCCCCAAAAAATAATTTATGCAATTATTAAACACACTCAATCTTGGGGGTTATCTTACTTGAATACCTCTAATAGCCTGAGTCTGAAGCACACTCTCCATCTTAAAAACTACTTGGCACTGCATAATTCTTACTCCAATTCTCACCTTCTCTCAGATAGCTAATGTGATATCCTGTGTTTTACTACACAAAATGATTTAATAAATCCAGGTCAGCAACTTTTCTGTGTTCCCATTTTCTCTAAAATTTCTTACCAAGAAAGCCATCAAACTTACACTTATATACTTGCAGTAAATTCAAGTGCATTGTTAATGTTGCCTTTTTGTAGTATAGACATTTTGGAAGACTTTGCCATATGCTGGTTTTTAATTGGAGAAATGGATGTTGCAACCTAGAGTGAAAAATGTTAGTTTGATTTTAGAATAAGATCTTGATCAATTAGGGAAGTGATTTAATTAATTAAAATAGTACATGTTAAAGAAAATAATGAAAAGGCAACCGATTTAACATACATGTTTTAATTAAAATACTGGATAAAATTTTGGTGAAATCAAAAAAAATAGAATATGAAACATTATTTATATAGCTGTCTCTTAAACAGGTTGTGGCAACTGCATAGAAACAGTAACATGTAAAACTGAGCATTAGTAGAGCAAAATATAAGGAGATGGAGACACTAAGGATGAAATGTTCATTTTACTAAGTTAATTATACTTCACGATGAACAATCTTTCTCCTGTTCAAGAAATTACTTCATACATCAAAAGCAAGTCAGAAGCAATCCGTTGTCCTGTGAGTAACATAATGCATTAATGTATTCTGCTGGAAAACATCCCAGGGTACTCAGAAACTCTGAGTACTGAAATAAAGGATATTAATGATAAAACAAAGCTGTGTGGCTGATATAGAATCTATTTTTATTTATTTTGTACAGACACACAATTATGTCCTTTGCTAAGCTGTGTATCATGACAACTCATTAAGAAAAGAAACCATGGCAAGCAATTTTGATGAAATATTTTTTATTGTCTATGAAAGGATAACAGCTTTGACAAATAAGATAAAATAAAAAACCAAACACACAAAAAAAAATCAAGTGAAGCAATTTGAATTCTTCTCACAGTGGTTAGTTGCCATAAAACCAGAATAAAATAATTTAGGCCATGTATAAACATGATATAAAAGGAATACAGTCTTGAATGCAATAATATATTTGTTGTTTACTACTAATTTTGAATTTCATTTAATTTCCTTTCCAATTTACTAAATATCATTGAAATACAAGTCTTTTAACAAATGTTCTGTAAGTCTCAGTCAACATGTTACAGCATGGAGATGTCTGATCAAGTGTTTGACTTTAATAGCCCTAGTTATTCCACTATGGGCTTTAGTAATACTAAAGTACTAAATACTAAATAAATGGAGCATTGTTAGAAAAACTACAAAATATCTTTGAAAGACACCTTCAGATCTAGCACACTACCAGCACTCCTATAAGTGTCAGAAACAGGTTCAATTAACAGAGTGTAATGAACGGCATAGATATTTTTATTAAAAATTTCTTTAAGAATCTAAGAATCAATATCCTTAAAATTTGATGGTGGATGTTTGCCATGACTTCTCCTGTCTTAGAATCTGGAGGTTTTATTTCGATTGCCCATACAGAGGCACCTCTAAACATTTGAGTTTACTAGGTATCCCACATCAGATCCACTTGTCCTTTCAGAAAAAAAAACAAACATGAATTTTCTTTATGTTCTCTTTTGTATGTTCACAAGAATATCTCAAATACCCTACAGGACCCTAACTCAAACAGGCTTTAGATGTGGGTAGCAGAAAGGTGTTATAAGTTCTACTTTTGTGCTAATCATCCTAGACTCCACTTAGAGTCACCAGGAGAAATAAAGGCTCTCTAGGGCAATTAATAGAAATTTGAGCTCTGATCTAAAACTATATTAATTTTCTTGGGTGATTACCTATCTATCTATCTATATCCTGTAAAATTAACCTTGGTCAGTCATGGACAAAAATGGTCCTAACACTGAATATTTGAATGTCTATGGTCAAGCAAGAAGAGTCCTGCCTCCCCCAAGACTCTACATTAGCTCTGAAGGTAGAACTTTTTTGCTAGGTCCTTTAAGTCTTGCAATATCCAGGAGGACTACATTAGTCTGCCTTCACATAAAATGATTACAGCTCAGTGATGAAAGAAGAGTCTGTGTGTCTTCACATCTGCACTAAGGTCTTTTCTTATTAGCTCCCTTAAAGTTCATACAGCTTATGTCAGCTGTTTTCTTTCTGGCACTTTAGAAAGACTTCTTTGTCTTAAAGGTCAATGCCATAGAAAACCAATTGTATTGCTAGAGGGAAGTTGTAAACAATCTCAGAACTTCATAGGATGAACAACGAAAGAATATTACTGAATTCAGTTAAAATTTTACAGTGTATAATTTCTCAGTGAAACACAGTAAACTGCCATAACTAATTAATCAGATTTTCTTCAAGCTGTTCAAATTTGTACCAGAAAAACGTATTTGATTACCATATTGTATATGTCAATATTTTACCTGCGTAGTGTTAGAGTAGATTTCTCCACACCCATCAAAAATGCTACATTGAAATGTTGGCAGTTTGAATCTGCTTGTAACTGTAATATATATGATTAGTCTCCTTATCTTCAGGTTATAAAGTAAAGATACATTTCAATTTAATTTAATCATTATGAAGGACTTTACCATCAAGTTTGTGATAGTTTAGTACTGTCCTATTGCTTGTAAGGCATTAGTGCTGCATCTGGTCTGTAGAAATGAAGAATCCAGAGCTCTGAAGATGGCTCTGTTTCTGCCACATCACAACTGATTGTATGTGGAGCTAAGAAAATAAGATTTGTGGTGAAGGGCAGAAACCAGTAAGACTTCTAAGAAATCTAAGACCCAGTAGTAAAGGAGATGATGAAAATGCAGCTTAGTAAGACCAGCACAAGCAACACAGAAGGGCACAGTGAACCTTGCATTGAAGAACTATGAAATCAGACATGATCAGTGTAATCTTATCTCAGTGAATATTTGGGTGTACTTATTCTCTACAATGAGACAGAATATATTATGTTTTGTTTATGATCTAGAATGACTAAAATTTACAGCTGTCTTCCATACACAACATGGGACTGTAACATTTTGGGCACAAAAATAGTCAGCTGGGTTCATATATTTTGCTTCTTTAAATGTTGCTTTGGGGCTGACCTAGTCATGAATCTTAGTGTTCACTTAAAATTCCATCAGCTTAGTGGGTTCTAGGCTTATGCACATATATGTAGGAAAATGTACACTGTCTACATACTTAAATTACACTATAGATGAAGATTCAATATGATGAAATATTTTCAAAGTCTTGTAACAGAAGGATTCACATACGACATTTTCAACATTTTTAGCGATGAAATTTGCATGTTCATCTTCATCACAGAAAAATACAAAGTTCTGCACCTTGGAGAGAGTGACTGTCTGCCTGAGAACAGCATAAAAATAAAATGGTTGAAAAATATTTCAGCTGAAAAGGACTTCAGTGTTACGGCAGGCACCAACATTACGGTAAGCCCAAAGTGTGCCTTTCACTGCAGGTTCAGTGTATAGTAGGCTACATTAGGAGGAGAACCAAGAAGTTGAGTTAAATTATTATTCCATTGTTATTATCATCTCATCTTGGCCCGGGGGAGGTTACATTTGAATTACTAGGCTCAGTTTTATTTTACTTGGCCCCATGGCAAAAATGCATCAAAAAAAAAAAATGTTGAGCAATTGAGCAGGGCTCAGTGGACAACTACCAAGATGGTGAGAGAACTCGAGCATGACCCATGAAGGAGGTCAAACTGAAAGAACGGGATTCATTTAGTGTGGTAGAGAGGAGCCTGGTGATCTGGCATTATAGTTGTTTGGAGGGGAGTTTCAAAGGAAACAGATTCAAATGCTGCCTTGTAGTTGCAGATGGTGTAGCAGAGCAGTTTTGAGGGGGAGATTAAACGTCAGGAAAAACCTTGTCAGTTGGCAGAAAGTTCATCACTGTAAAATGTTATCCAGAGGGGATGCATTAAAAAACCATGTCTGTGGATTTTTCATGCTTCAAATCTGACTGATCTGGCTTTGTCTTGATGATAATCCTGTTTTGAGAATGATAATGGACAAGGCATCTCTAAAATCTGCTTCAAGTAAGCATTTCTGGTCTTCTGCCTTGCATGGATGATAAACTCTGAGGACAGCATACCCCTTTTACCTGAATGCATTCAATTTTAAACCTTATTATTTCACTATTTTAAAAACATTTTCTCAGGATAAGAGAAATATTAAGGAACCTTTTTATCTATTCTTATTTCTCAGTTACAAATAACATTATTCCTTTTTCTTTATTAAGTTTCAGCATTAGGTACAGCTGAGGAGAAATATTTGTGAGGTTGGTTTTTCTCAGTCTGTCTGAGCCCCACAAGTATTTTTAAAGCTTAATCTTAAAATATTTCATCCAAGCAGAATGAATGGACACAACATTGAAATGTAATGTTTACAAATGGAAGTAGCCTAGCCATCTCTTAATACTAAACTTTATCACAGAGTTACCACATATCCAACTGCTTTGTTCATGACTTTTCACGTGACACAAATATCCTCTTTTGATCCATCACTTCTTAACCTAACTTCAGCTGTGTAAATATGTGTTGTATGAGTAATTTTCATTATTGGGAAGAAAGAAATCATAGCAGCATCTAATTTGGAAGCACTTTATCTTTTTATTATGTTTCTACATGTTTATGTGGAATAGTCTAAATATAATGGTTTTGTTATATGCATTGGATTATGCTCTCTGATAAGGTCAAGAAGGGCAGTGGAAAAACAGACTGACATGTGGCTTCACTCAAAAATGCTAAATTTTAGTCGATATAGATAATTCAAAATGTTTTTATTTTATTTTAAATGTTTTTATTTTAACCTAAAAATGCTTTATAATAAAAATGGAAAAAAGAAGAATGAATGAGTGATTGAACATGAAGAACCTAGGATACATAACTGAGGGTCATACAGTCCCTTCAAATATTAATTCATCTGTGATAAACCATCTGGTTTTCTTATCTTCAATAAAAAGATCAATTTAGTCAGCTACCCATCTGAATTCTCAATATATGAAATCTAGCCACAGACTAAGTATTTTTGTTTAATATTTGTGAATTGCACTTCAAAACAGAGGCTTGTGTTTTAGTCAAGTACAACATAGCCAATAAATAAGCAGGGAATTAAACATACTGACATGAAAATATAACTACAGTAACATATTTATTTAGATTTAGAGGTAAAGATCTCAAGACAAAAATCTAGCTTTTCCCTTTTTCATTTAAATTATTATTGAGTTCAAATTCAAACCTTTCCAGAAAATGGGAAACAAACAAACATTGCCAAGACATAATAATTCCTTAAGCAAAATCTTATTGACACAAAGAGATGACTTGAAATTTCAGACAACTCATGACAAAGAACGAACATTAAGCTTCTGAGAATTTCAGAGGAGACATGGAGTCCTGATACCATTTTTTCATGGAAAATTTCATATGTGGTTCAGTCACACAACTTGAAAGACTATCTAATCTGGATCAGAAATGCCATAGGATTCCCGCATCGAGGCCATCTATGACTAACAGTGTAGGAGGGACTGTGATTTTGACCTTGTTGTACACCTGGGACAAGGATAGAATGCTACAGTGAGTAGGGAAAAATGAAGAGGTTATGTTTAAGGGCATGAAGATATTATTCTTTCTTGATGTAGGTCCAACCTCAGTTGAAAGAAGAGAACTGAATGAGAATTAAAAGGCTTCCATGAAAGGAAAGGTTATGGTCACACTGCTCTGTCTTGCAAACTGAGGGTAACTTTTAATAACTGCACACTGGCTGAGTAAAATGGCAGCAAATAAGCTTTCATACAGTCAGAAAAGAAAGCACCTAGGAAGACCCTCAAAGTAAAGACTGTGGAGAATGAATGCATTGCTGTTTGGGCCTACTTGCATCTCTAGTTTTACATGGTCTTCAAACGTCACATGGTCTGTTGGAAGCTTTATTCAGAATGTCCTGCTAAGTCTACAGCCACAGCAATCTTAAACAAGTAGCTAAAGGTCATATGTTAAATATATAGTGTCTACTTTGGTATTCTTTGAAGTTGGTATCAGTACTGGAATTTGGAATCCCTTCTTGCTCTTATATGTATATTAATAGAAAATAGAGACAAATTGTTTTGTTACTTTGTCTTTTTTAACCAAATAACTGATTAGAAGTCTACTGTATTTATAAACTTCTCTATAAAAATCAGAAGAAAAACAAAAAAAAAGAAAAACTTCTCCACACAGTTACGCTTTTTTTTAACCTCTCCAAATGTCAAGCAAGTATTGGTTTTGTGCTAATTTCAGTTGTTCATAAGATTCTTTTTATTACCCTTATTAGCAGCTCTGGAGATTATCATGTTAATGAGGGTTTAATATTTGTTATTTTTCTCAAGATATTAATAATAATTTTATTTTTCAAGTAGCTATAATAATATTTGTAATAGTTTATATGGAACTTTTATATAATGTGACTGTTTTGACATTTCTTTTCTTGATACAATTGCACATATATTCCAAAACCTACAGGCTTTTTTTCTAATGCAAAGGCACATCAAACTCATTTTTGCTACCTACTGTCCAATCAATACCTACCAGAACTGTGTTTTTTTGCGAGTCTTTGATTCAGCTAAGTTAATATCTAAATTTTGTATTGTTTCTTTTGTTGTTTTGGGATTTTTTTTCCCGCCCAAAGGAAGCCCATTTTTGAATTTATATCTCTATTTTAGTTGTGTTATATCCTTTTAGATTAAATTTTCATGTTTTATCTTACCTTCAGAAGACCTTAGCAATATGATTTATTTTTCTCTTTCAAAGAGCTTTTATTTAACACTCTTTTTGCCATCAAATATTACTTGAATTCAAATTGAGAGCTAGAGAGGTGTGTCAAGATATTTAAGTACAATTATGCTGTAATTACAGAGAACCATATTGTGTCCAGAGAACAGAAGAAGAAAGAAAATGAAGGGGTTTAGATATTTTCTAACAATTCTTTTTTCTGTAGACAATAAACAGCTACATTGGCAATAGAAAATCAAGCAAAGTTCTTCTTCCTTTTTTTTAAAGGAAAATTATAGCAGTCTGCCTTAAATGTATTTGCTGTATATATTGACAGGAGTGTAGTAGAGGTGATTATTTATTTCCAATGAATGTGAAATGCATAGAAGCATAAGAACAACCCTGCAAATACTAACAATAAGATTGAAACACAATGAATATAAAACTAAAAATGTTTTCTTGTACTACCCTTTATTTTTCATTCTAATACATATGATAGATGAAACTTTGCAGAAAAGGATAACACAGTGATGTTCACTAACAAGGTAGAAGCCAGGAAAAATCCTCTGAGAAATTACCACATGACAAAATGCCTCAAACTTGGAAATGATGCTGAATATATCAAGAGAGTGTTCACATTATTGTTATCCATGGAACAATTACTTTGTTCCCTGGCTGATGGTTCAACCATATGGCTATTTCAGCTGTTTGTAATCAAGTAAATATGTCTTTTATGCTAGAAATTCATCAAGTAGATCTGATTTGAGACTTATACCATTTTAGTTTGAATAAGACCTCTTGTTTTTCATTTCCTTTCATTATAGAGAAGCTAGAACAGACTATAAATCCCCAAAAAAGACAAAAATAACCTATAAAATGACCCAGTATTTCTTACAAACAGCTCCTGAAAATACATGGGGCAACTTCTCTCTTAAAAGCTGTTGCATATACAAAACCATATTAAACTGAAAATACTGAATTCATTCCTTAAAATTAATTTCTTTAAGGTAATATCATATTCATTCCAGACATTAGAACAATTTTTAAAAGAAAGAAACATTATTAGAAAGGTAAGATTTTAATTTCATTAAATAAACATTAAATTAATTTTAAGCCCCAGAGCCAGACTTTTCTTTTTCTCCTCTGTGGGGTCTTTCATTAATTTTGAATCAAACACCTTCTATGAGGGTGCATGATAATAACTCATACTTTAATAAAAAAATCTCATTTAAAATAATTTTCTGTTTAAATTTTCTGGGCAATGAGCCTGCTTATTTGTGAGAGACTAAAATCAAAGCTCATTTTACTTAATGGAAAATTTAAGCCTTTGTCAGAACCTAGAATTAATTCCTTTTACTTTGACCTATAAGTTACACATGCTGATCAAACAACAAAGACTGCATCTTTGAAAATTAAATTCTGAAATACTAATTTTGACTAACTCAAGGAAAATGAAATAATTAGAGGTGGATATAAAGTTTTAACTCATATATTAATGTAATGTACCAACATGTCCTTAACGCCTTTTAACCGTGATTAATTTTGAAATATACCTTTGAACGATATACATTGTTAAGGATATTTTCTTTTGGTAAAGAGTATTTATCTAAGAATTGAAATATATTGCATGATTGTTAGTCTTCCAGGAGGTGACATGTTGGCCAAATGTGGACTCTTTCATATTAAGTATGCCAAAATTAAGAAAAAAAAAGAAAGTTATCAATTACTTACAGACTATGTAGAGGGCAAATGTTTTGGCTATCTTGTGTTTTCCTATGTATTAATGGCACAGAAGCATTAAAATGTTCCCATAATGAAAGTTTGAGTAATGTGATTCTTTTCAAGGACTATCAGATGATCAAGACTATACTTTCTTTAATTTCTGGAGATGTTCTGCACTGTCAGCACATATCTCTGATAAAAATTCTCCTTCCACATCTTATCGTACAATTACTGCAGAGAAATGTTACTAGTTTATTTCTATCTCTATTCTGATCTAATTAGAAGAATAAAAAGCAAAATTACATCATTAGAGCATGAACCAGTCACCAGTGGTGTCCCTCAGGGATCTGTGCTGGGGCCAGTCCTGTTTAATATTTCCATTGATGACATGGATGAGGGTATTGAGTCTTTCATTAGTAAATTTGCAGACAACACTAAGCTGGGAGTGTGTGTTGATCTCTTGGAAGGGAGAAGGGCTCTGCAGAGGAATTTGGGATGTTTGGATGGTTGGGCAGAGTCCAATAGGATGAAGTTGAATGAGTCCAAATGCAGAGTCCTACTGCATTTCGGCCACAATAACCCCCTGCAGCGTTATAGGCTGGGGACAGTGTGGCTGGACAGTGCCCAGGTGGAAAGGGACCTGGGGGCACTGGTCAACAGCTGGCTGGACATGAGCCAGCAGTGTACCTTGATGGCCAAGAGCGCCAATGGCCCCTGGCNGGATATTAGGAAGAAGTTCTCCACTGAATGAGTGAGAAAGTACTGATATGGCCTGCTCAGGGAGGTGGTGGAGTCACCATCCCTGGATGTGTTTTAAAAAAGACTGGATATGGCACTTGGTGCCATCGTTTAGTTGAGGAGTTAGGGCACGGGTTGGACTAGATGATCTCTAAGGTCTCTTCCAACCTAGTGATTCTGTGATTCTGTGATTCAATGAACACTTTACTCCTATATAGGTTGAGAAGTATGGAAAATAGGAACAACAACCTGAAAAATGGAATATAAATTCTAGTACGAGAGGGTCTTAGCTGAGTATAGAACGGGCAAATCCGATTAGATCCTATTTTGAAGCACGTAAAGTGTTTCAGTTTATATACCCAGACTAACTTGATTCTGTTGGTGAATTTTTATTTTACTCCTTGATGGAAATTAAAGCATGTTTGTGCTTAAATATGAAGAGATTTAATGAGCATTCACAGAATAGTTTGGGTTGAAAAGGACCTTCAATATTCATTCATAAACCTCTTGCCTTGGGCAGTGACACATTTCACTAGATCAGGTTGCTTAATGCCCTGTCCAACTTGGCCTTGAATTCTCTCAATGATGGATTATCCACAACTTCTCTGGACAACCTGATGTTAGAGTGTTTCATCACCCTCATTGTAAAAAAAAAATTATTCTTTCTTTCCAATGTAAGTCTACCCCCTTGCAGTTTAAAACTACTACCACTGTCCTATTTCAACAGGCCTTATTTAAAAGCCTGTCATCTTTCTCATGAACCCTCTTTAAGTATCAGGAGGCCACCATAAGGTTTTCCCAGAACCTACTTTCTCCAGGCTGAGCAACTCTTGGCCTTCATAGGAGAGGTGTTACAGCACTCTGATAATTTTTATGGCCCTGACCCAGGTGGAAGACCTTGCCTTTCTTGAGCTTTACATAGACTTTGGGCAGACTCCTACCTCCATAAGTGACTCTTCAAGGAGTCTACAAAGATACAGAATGAGCCAATTACTTATATACCCTTTCAGCAAGACAAACCTTATGGACAACACCGTCAGATTGTTGCTGATTTCATTCCCCAGCACCAATTCTGTTTACTAGAAGGAGGGCCTGAGCACTTTAATTCCATGCTTCTCACAAGAAAATACTTAAGCATTTCTTACTCCATCAACCTCCTTACTCTTATATGGAGTGAAGATATGTATATATATCTATAACTCTTATCCTTCCATAGCTGGGCCTTCTTGCCCTTCATGCCATATCAGTCCTTGGTCACAAATTACTGCAGAACCACTACAGTGTGAATTTTCACTTCAGTTACTAAAAAATACAGCTTTCCTGAGCTAATAAGAGTATTTCTTAGGTACAACGTTTCTTAAATAATTAAGTATAGCATTAAAAACACTTTTACACACTTACTTAGAATAAATAAAAATCACAGTGCTATTTAAAAAACCTTCGAGCTGCATAAATATACAGTTGCCAGTTTTCTCTGGATCTCTTGTCTAAAGAGTAGAACTTTGAATTGTCTGGTTTAATCTCAGGTACTTCTTCAAAACTGAGCCTGTAAAGCATGTCAGGTAACCAATACCACTTTGTAGTCCAGATTTTAGATAGTGAGGGCTTACACGGCCTTCAAAATAGGTACATTTAAAAAGGACTGCTCAGAAGAAAAGATAAATCACTTTGAAGAATTGATTAGAAACATAAATTCAAGCTCCTAAATTGATATTTTTTTAAAATATGTCTCTCGAACTCTATGGCTAATGGAAACATATTTCCAGAGTGTGATTCATCTAAAGTTTTTAGATATCTGTTTCATATTAACATACAGCACTTTTCTAGTTACAAATTTATCTTTATTTGTTATGAAGGAAGTATTTGCTGACTAGCACAGGCTTAGAGATTTATTATTTCAAGCTAAAGTTCTAAATTATCAGTCTGAGACTTGTCTAATGAGTACCCTAACAGTTGATTATTCAATGGTAACCTTTCTTTTTCATGAGCTCTTTCACCCTAGATCTGAGAAAATCCAGCTGATGCAGTCCCTGTGATCAATATTATGCATATTTCAGCACATAGATGCTTACTGAAACATTCCTCATCAGTTCTAACAGACTCCATTACCAAGTGCTGCATGAGGAGCGGAATTTCAGTTCACTCAGCTAATCCTCTCCACCTGTACATTCTGTCAACTTCTCATTTGTGAATTAATTCAAGCTCTCTTGGGGCTGGAGAAGAACTTGAGGCAAGTACCTAATTACAGAGCATGTTTCTTATGAAAGCACAAAGACATAGATGTTTCCTCTTTCCTCTGTGTACTACTGGTCAGATTTCTATTTTTTCTTCACCTCTGACAAATCAAATGACTAGGATTAGAAATAATGGATCAATCCTTCAGTTAGGAAAAAGAAATTGTTTTTCTTCATTCTGACTTTACTTCGAAAAAGCTGCTGTTATAGCACTCAGTGTGCAGCATGGATATCTTAGTACGTTTGCATGGTGTTCTAAGATAATAAGTACAGATAAATCACTGTAATCTGTTGTGGGTTGTGGAGGATTTTTTTTAATTTTTATTTTGATTTTTTTTTGTTTCACCTATTTATTCAATTAAATGAGAATTAGGAATGAGCTATAATTATGTGGGAGTGCTTGTAACTATATGCTAGTTTTCTACACATGTCCTTCTCCTGCTCCCATGAATAACTTCTGACCCTGTGCAATTTCTGCCAAGTTTCACAAAGGTCTCTCAAGCAGCCAAGGCAAACAAGTTAATTGCTGAAAAGCCTAGTTTAAGTTCTGATGTTCACAGAATGACAAGTTTTAATGTTAAAATTTAAAAGCTTGTCTAATTCTTATTTTCTCATTTTATAACTATAATGATAGAAAGAAAGTTTTAATTTTTTTATTGTTTTAACTTTGTTTACCAAAAAGAGCTAATTAGAAGAAATATTATTTCTCTACAATGACTGAAAACTACCTATGTTCTTATCAATTTACAAAGAATAGGAATGAGGTTTTTTTCTTTAATTTGTTCCTTTGTTCCATTAAAGCTAGTTTTTATAAAGTTTGTCTTTGCCTTTTTCTTCCCTGTTCTCTTCTACTGTGTTTTTTTTTACAAATTCCAAAGAGACTCAGAGATAGTTTTACATAGACCCACAGCTCCTTGAAATTTTATGACTTGTAAAAAGAATAGCACAAATCATTGTCTCATAAATAAAAAATGCTCTAGATACAAAGAATTGTCCATTACAGTTTGACAGGACCTAAGAGTGCAGAAGACTCTATGGCTGACCAGTCATTGCGAGCAAAACCCTGGATAAGTGACAGTAGATTGAGCACATGCTGTTCCTACGTCTCCTCTTTACAGGAAACTTGTATCTGGGAGACAAGCTTATATAGCTCAATACTCAATCAACAACATTGTAAGACTCATTTAAATCATATCTTGAAGCAGTTACAACATTACTGAAAATTTTGGATAAAGTGGATTGGTGTAGTCCTAAAGAAGTCTTTGCAGATTTGAATGGGGTGGATTCCTCTTCTTTCATGGAACTATATAAACTTCACTGAACTTTTCATTTTTTCCAAAGAAACAGACATTTTATAAGCTAGGAAAGACTGAAGAATAAATTTCATTTTAGGTAATGATATTTTAAAGCTTACAGATCAAACTGAATGCATAGGATTTTTTCATTGAAATAAATGAGACATAAGTGTTGTAAGACTATTGTAAGCAAATGCTGTAGTCACTATATTCAAAAGTTATAGGATCAAGTTGAAATATTTCATTTTGCAATTGTTTTTCTAAGCAGTTTGTTATCCCTCAAATAAGAAACACTCTTGTATTTCATCAGCTAAGCATTGGTGATCTATACGTCTTGCTTGAATGCATGTTTTTGTCTTCATTATCTTTCAATGTATAGAAGATCAAAGTAATAATTTTTTCTACAAGTCAATAAATAGTAATTTTATTTTAATAATAATAGCTATTTTCCTAAAGCTGGCAACTTCTTTCAAGTATCAGGTGAATGGAAAGATGCAGAAAAACTTAGAAATAAATCTAATGCTACACATTATTTATACTTTGGAGTAAAAATATTTTGAAGATGCAGTTTTATAGAGATGTTGAGGCAGAACTTGCGTTTTAGTTTATGGCCATTATTCCCGGTCCTGTTGCTGGGCACCTCTGAAAAGAGTGTGGCATCATCCTCATGGCATCTCCTTTTAGGTATTTATGTGTTGATGAGATGCCCTCTCAGTCCTCTCTTCATTAAACTGTCCCAGCTCCCTCAGCCTCTCATAAGAGAGATCCATCATCATCTTTGTGGCCTCTGCTGGCTGTCTCCAGTAGCTTCTTGTCTCTCTTGAACTATGGAGATGAGAACTGAGTGCTCCAGATGTGGCCTCACCACGGCCAAGCAGAAGGGCAGGATCTCCTCCCTTGACCTGCTGGATACAATCTTCCCGATGAACTCCAGAATACCATTGACCCTTCTGGCCACAAGGGCACACTGCCAGATCCTATTCAACTGGTCATGCACCAAGACTCTCAGGATAAATCTATCAAAAGCCATTTTATCATTCAGCTAGGTAGCTAGCTTTATTCCCTGAGTTGCCATGTTGATGTGAAATCCAAGATGGTCAAGCTATGGAGGTGAATAAGCCAAAGTTCTGTCACTTATTGTCTCAATGTATATAACTAGACCTCATTTCACAGCTAAATATTTTCTTCTTCACTTGATTATACATGTCCACTGGATAAAACACATAAAACGCCTAAACTCTCTCACCTGTTCAGTAATGGACTTCCACCAGGCCACTGGAAACGGGGATGGAAGTTGACCTCAACTTGTTTGATAAAATCAGTTCACAACCCGAATGTTCAGAAGACAAACCTCTATAAATCTGGTCTCTTTTGTTGTCTAATTGGTTTTAATTTTTGCACTGAGGATTTTATCAGATACACATGAACCTTTGATCTGCCATGCTTAGTTCAAATACTTCTTCATTCGTTTTAAAAAAAAAAATTTTTTGACTTGTTACTTCCTGTCATTAAAAAGCTAAACTAAACTCATCACTGGGCTATAACTATATATATTTGATTTTCAAATGAACAGAGTTAAATTGTGAGGACTGTTTCTATGCTTTTATTTTTTCTTTCTTTTACCTGAAGTATATGTCTTTTAAAATTTTTATTGTAAATCACTTATAAAATATTGCTATTGTCTGTACACAAAATAATAATATAATTTTAACATTTAATTTACTGTGATAATGATTTCTAATAATTCATAAATTTGACTAATAATGTGCTTTTGAAATATTATTGGCCTATTTTGACATATGTTGTATTTCATATTGGGCCTTAAGAAGCCTCATAAGAGAAATAATGGTTAAAAAATGCTTAAATGTGTTGCTTACCATGGAAAATATGACCATCCCAAAAACTATCCCACGTAGTTTAGTTGCAGAATTGACCAAACTCTGTATTGATAATACATGTAAATAATAAGCATAAACATTTTCTGCAGATTCATAAGTGGTCAAAGAGAACAGATGTTTACAAATAGTAACGGTTTTTCAGAGAGGTTATGTGGTCCTTTCAGGATAATAACTATAGATGCTGCAGACGCTTGGTCACTCAGAGCCATGGACCAGTTGGGTATAAAGATTCGTTTGAGTCAGCTTGATAAATCTCATCTGATCTTGCAAAAAACCATTCCACAGAGACCTTTGCAAGGAAATATCCTGTAACTCTGAAAAGCCAAAGAATGCTGTCTGAAATTCAGGAGCTGAATTTTCCCTTAGTGACTCTTTATGTTATGTCATCTCTATGCTCTATGTTTCTTTTTATTGTTGCATCCTCTCCTTAGCTGTGCAGTGCCAGTTAATTTTTTTCAAGTATGAGAGAAATTCCCACTGTTCACCTCTCCCACAATGAAGATTTCACCAGAAAACAAAAACTAGACCCTGCATCACCTTTGTTGAGCCCTGGCTCTTTAAGAAAACAGCTGTAGGTTTATATAATTGCATGTGTCTCTCTGCATCTCTATATCTATATATGTACTTATATAGATTTATAAAATGCATGTTGACATATTTGTGCATACTGGTATATATGGCAGGAGGGATTGGAAATAGATGATCTTTAAGGTCCCTCACTACCCAGACCATCCTATGTTTCTGTACATATATATATATATAAACCAGGCATTATTTCCTGTAACCGAAAAAGTTATTCCAGGTTCTACTATTTTTGTGTGTTGTTACATCTTTAAAAGTTGGTATATGAGTCAGCACAGGCCAGCAGCCAAGACAGCCACAAACACACAGCTAAAACACGGACTAAACATATTTCCATTGCCTTGCTTCCAGAGCATATCTGTTTCCTTGCTTACAGGGGAATCCCCAAAGAAACACCTGGGCAGTGGTACACATGCAGAGACCCAGGCACTGTTAAACTTGTTCTCTGCTGGAGGATCATTGGTCTCCTGTTCACACAGGTTTATCAAGGGTTATTTCAAGATGCAAGGTCTTTTACAATCTTCCTTGCCAGTGTTTTGTCTTTACTCATTCCTCCCAACACCTGATTTGTTTTCAGTGAGGCAACAGAAGCCTCTCAGGGTATATAGCCATACTTCTGAAGAGAATATAGACAAAGGAAAAGTTTGGACTCTGAGCACAACATATTTCCTATCTCTATACTTCCCACCTTGAGTTTCAGCTAATCCAACTACATCTCTAGTATAAATATCCCACTGAGGCTAACCCAAAATAAGGGGAAATAAAGTAAATATATACCACTTTAAATTTCAGAGTCCGGGGCATGTCAATAGTTGGATTTATTTTTTGATTTATTTATCATGATAGACAAAGGCAAGCTGTTTGGCTCCCCTGGACTTCAAGAGCACATCAGACTACATACATTTTTGGCACAGAAGTCAACTATTCAGCAACTGCCAAATCAGCTGTGACTCTGCAATAGGTCTCATGGGAAATAAAAAAGATTTAAGTAGGCAAGGAAACAGATGCTCTTTGTACAGGTGAGAGCGTATGTCACTTTCTCCATTTGCCCAAAATTTCACAGTGTTATGGTTTCAGCACTAAATTTCAAATTCTGATACATGTATACACATTTAAACAGACACCGATTTGTATTTAACTTGCCTTCTGAACAAGTTTTCTTCTTGCAGTTTACTGTGAACTGGTAGGAGAAGTATGCACACACTGAAACAATTATCTGGAGAAGTTTCAGTTCTCATCAGCAAATGGTAGTCAAATGGGGTTTTTTGGTGGTGGTGGGATATTTTTAGTTAATGTCTGGTTTCATTTGTTTGTTTGTTTTCCATCCTCTGTATCGATCTTTCAGTTTACCATCAAACTACACATTAGCCTCCCAAAGTACTAGCATTTCAGCTTTCTCTGCACGGTTTTTTCCCCTCGGATCTTCTTGGGGGTATGTATACTCTATTTTTGTCAGCGTTTTCTCCTTAATTATGCCTTCTTAGATCAAACACAGACATCTATGCTGTCTTAAGCATTATATGAAGAATTATTTCTGGTATAGACTCCCTTATGCATAGCTTAAAAGTAAAAGTTATTACACTAGCAGTGTTCCATACTAGAATAATTTTGATCAACTTTCACTGCAGTTATAAACTTTGCAAATGTTGGAGAGAAAATGGATATTATAAAAAGATTTGAGAGACAACAGCTGTGGACAAGCTGTACAGCTGGCACATTTTAGCTCATCATAGTTGTAGAATGCAACAGACAAGTGTAGTTCATTCCCAGCTTTTGATTGATTTTCTTAAAATACGCAATTACTGAATGCAAGTGAAATTTCTGTATTTTGAGTGAAAGAAAGGAAAAGAGAAAGAGAAGATGAGAGATAGAGTCAGAAGAGGAGAAGTATGGGAGGAAGGATCTGTCTTTATACAAAGACAAACAAGTAAGACATTATGCAAAGGTTTTTTTCAGTCTTTTAATGGTTTATCTCAGAAACATGGATTGATTGGGGGGGGGAGGGGCATATACACTGCTCTATGATGAAAAAATGCAACATCTGGCTCAAAGACATTTTTAGTCATGCCTGTTAGTAATGTAAATCCCTCTTCTTCATCTAGGGATAGGAAAAAACAATCTTTAAAGCTTTAATACCAAAAACTTCTGTAAAGGTGATCACCTAGCACATGTAAAGCAAAGTAGGTATTTTGAAAAAAAAAATCTAATAGTTTAAGCAATGGTTAATGCGGCAAAGTTATGTAATCAGTTTAAGTGATTTTTTTTTTATAGGTTCTACTTTAGCTATATTACTTTTAAACCTGCATAAACACTTTGGGGAGAAAATATAATTAGGATTAACAGAAAACATTCCATAAGTAAAACAAACTTCATTACACAAGTCAGACATACACTTCAACTAGGTTACATTTATGTGCAATTCATTTTCTGAAGGTGAGTGTCTGCAAGCTGGGTGTCCAAAATTCCCTCTGTAGGTAATGAAATCTAGAAGTCTATTCAGCTTACTCTAAAAATAATCTTGGGGGTTTGATCAGCTGAAAATTTTCCAAGCTTCACTGATTGTACAGACAAAATCTTCACTGACTACTGTGGGATGTAGATATGTCACACCCCAACAGAACTGAGGTGGAAGAGAGTAGTTTAGATATCACCACACAGTACCCTTGTCTATATATTAAACAGACATGGATTTGATGAATGGAATATTTGATGGATGAAAAATTGACTGGGCTACCATATACAATAAGTTCTAGTCAATGACTCTGGGTCCAAAAGGAGAATGCTAATAAGTGATGTCCTCAAAGCTCTGTATTGCAACCAGTGTTGCTCAACATCTTTGTTGATGACATAGGGAGTGGGATTGAGCGCATCCTCAGCAAGTTTGCAGAGGACATCAAGCTGAGCGGCACAGCTGATTCTCTTGAGGGACAGGATGCTGTCCTGAGGGGCCTTGACAGGCTTGAGGAGGCAGCCCATGTAAAACTCATTAAAGTGAAGAAGGAATGCGTACTCACAGCCCAGACAGCCAAATGTATTCTGGGCTGCATAAAAAGCGTGGCCAGCGGGTCAAGGGAATTTATATTCCCCTTCTACCCTGCTTTTGCAAGACCTCTGCCTGGAGTATTGCATCCAGGTTTGAAGCTCTGCATTCAGGTGTGGAGCAAAAGGACACAGATGTGTTAGAGCAAGTCCAGAGGTGGCTCACAAAAATTATTAGACGAATAGAGAACCTCTCCTATGAGAAAATACTGAGAGAGGTGGGACTGTTCAGCCTGCAGAAGAGAAAGTTCTGGGAAGACCTGATTATGATGTTTGAATATAAAGTGGACTTATAGGAAAGATGAAGAGAGACTTTTTGCCAGGGTCTGTAGTGACAGGACAAGGGACAATGGTTTTCAACTGAGAGGTAGTAGATTTGAATTTAGATTGGATAAGGATAAGTTTTTTTACATTGAGAGTGATGAAACAGTGGAACAAGTTTCTCAGAGAAGCTGTGGATGCCCCATCATTGAAAGAGTTCAAGGTCAAGTTGCACAGAGCTTTGAGCAACTGCATCTAGTGAAAATATCCCTGGCAGGGGAGCTGGAACTCCATGATCTTTAAAGATGTGAGAGACTATAATGTTATAGTCAATGGCTTAAACATTGTTATGAAGGACTTTTTGCCCATTATGGCAAAACTGTATAAAGAAGCTGCAACCACCTAAGCTGACCCCTTCCTGAATAAACCTCCTGAACTGGAAATTCAGACTGCGAGTTAAGTTTTCTAAGGGAATTTGAGATTAAAAAAGGTGACACTATTGTCCATTTATCTCAGGTCTGGGCAGAAATAAAAAAAGGCTTAAGGAAAAGAATTTATTCACAAGAAAATCAAACCCAGCAGCTGTCCTTGCTTGGTTTGGAGGGAGGCCATAGCCCACAGGCCCATCTGCTGAGGCCAAGTTTGCACACATTCCCGCACAACCAAGGGGCAAGAAGAGTTTTGGGGGTGTGGCATAACATCTGGTCAGAGGGAGTGAACACCCTTCCTCCCTTACACAAACTGGTTCAGTTGTAAAACTCCCCATCCCAAGGAGGCCACATCCATGGGGCATTCACATGAGGGGCAGCTGACGGTATGTCATAATCCATCAAAGATCTCCAAAGTACCCCTAGACTGATTCCTGAGGCCTTGCACCAGAGCACTGCACATGATTCAAAGAGATGCAACAGGTCCAATCCCTTGCAAGAGACAGTGTCTAGCCTGCCCCCCTCCTCCCTCAGAGGAGGCACTTGGTCATTCCCACCTGGAGGTTACATGGTCCAGAATATCTCTGGTTTGTTCAAGTTATCTGCATCGTTATGCCCCTTCCCTGACTATTCCACACCTCCTGTTCATTGTGGGGACAAGATGAGCAACACAGTAGGGCTTGATGCTGTACTCACTCTTCAGCAAAAACTAGAATGTTAGTGTGTTATCAGTATTCTTTTGGATAAAAGTCTAAAACACAGCAACATACGAGATGTTATGAAGAAAATTAACTCTATCATAGCCAGAACCAGTACAATATTTTACAATTTATTTGCAATTTTGCTATTTGGCACACAATTCTTATTTCAAAACACTAAATAAAGAATTCTTCCAATAGTTCTACTGTTCTATGATATTTCACTTTTTCTATCTTACTTTTTTATTTCGTCCCCATAAAATGTAGTTTACAATTTCACATCATGGAAAGCAAAATACAAACTTAGTGTGGAAATCATCTGTGGTTAATCTGCAGTCTTATTGATAATTTTGTTGATAGCTTATGGCTTTAGTTTTTTTAATAATTTAGTAAGGTAGTTTTTTCTCTTATGAATCTATAAAATGGGACATTGAATAATGTATTTTTTTATAAGTATTGGACGACTATAATATGGTATTGAATCAAATCCACATGCTTACACTAGAAAACAGGAAATTACTAGCAGATTCAGAAAATTATAAGCACGTAGCTTGATTTTTATTATGCGCTGTTGTTTCAAAAAGAATGATTTATTTGTTGGACAACTTCTGGCAAAGAACAAAATAATACCACAGGAGTAATTCTAAAGAGCTAATATTTTAAAATCTAAATCTTTAAAACCAGTTTAAAACCAAACAAGAAAAAAAAAAAGCAAACAAAAAAACCCAACAATTTAAAAACAAAAGAAAAATCACAATGTCATAACAGCATTGAAATGTGTAGGAGCAACAGATTACTGAGAGCCAAGAACTTTCACAGGGAAAATAAAAGGCTAAGGAATCCCCTACGTATTTCAAATGTTACTAGGATGACAGCAATATGGGCAGAATGACGGCAATATGGGTAACACTCTGGAAGGATCTGAAGTTTTAGAATATCAGATAAAATTGTGCGTTAGTATACACATGAATCTTGAGGGGACTGTTACTACAAATCTTGGTACTGAAATGCCAAACAAACCAATATCAAAGAGACCACAAGTTCTAGATGAAGTTGAAAGAGTTAGGATCCAAGAGGAATGATGTAGATTTATCCCCCTTCTCTCTCAGAAAGCAGTGATATTATAGCTCCATATGAACTGCATGTAGCCAGAAAATATAGTAGTAAATACATTATATATTCATTTCATGGAAAGCATTGATATTTTCATTATTTGGTCACAAATAAAATTGACTACAACCACTTTAAATTACTGTCTAAGAAACAGTTGTAGTGAAAAGACTCAAAACATAACAAAAGTTGCTAAATATTGATTCGGAAAAATACTACACACGCACACACACACACATACATACACACACAAATAAATCTTCTGACATAAAATGTCTACATACATACACACACAAATAAATCTTCTGACATAAAATGTCTAGAAAGTAAAGCAACTGAGGGCAGATACAACTATCTTTTTAAAAGACAGATTATGAAAACTATAAAAAGAAAATAGTAAGAATTTTTATATAAAAAAGAACAAAGCACAGTAAGGACTAAAGGTTCTCTGTTATGACCTAAATAAATAAATGAATATATTTGTCCAAATGTGAATGAAGGTTTTTTCGAAGCAGGTAGGAAAATTCACAATGTATCTACATACAAAAACTGACAGACTAACACTCAGAAACCAGAGAAACATAAGACCTTCACCACTGTGGAAAGCACTTACTTGCTGCATCTCTGACTTTTCTGAGGACTATAGCTGATAGCAATAGAAATGTAGTAAGATTGATGTTAACTCCCAAGCTAAAGCAAGAAAAGCATCTATTAAAGAGTAGATGACTGGGTTACATTTGTGCAAATTCACAGGGTCTGTTGAAATATACCTTCAAGAATTTTTGAAGTGTTTGTTTATGTCTGAAATGCTGGTAGTTATTCATAAACTCTATCAAAGTAATAATGTCTCTTCTCTTTGACAGCTGATGTTATCTATATTAAACCCTTTGATGCATTCACTCATCCTATTCTAATTTTCAGAATTAGGCTTTTCTGAGTTAATGGCAATTATAATTAATATGGTGTTTGAAAACCACTCATTAATATTGAAATTAACTAACATATCTGCCCCTCTCCCTAATGTATATGCATTGTAAAAATGAAAATTTTGATGACATTTTTCATTTCAGAAGCAGAAAATTATGTTTTAAAACTTTCATTAAGATATCACTTTTTTTGTTTCAAATATTGAACAGAAGTGGGTTTTTTTAATATTCAAAAAAATATTTAACGTAGAATACAATTTCAATGCTCTGAAGTGCCGGTATTTTAATCCCACTCAAAAGAGACCGGAAAAATAATTTCTGTTTGAATTGAACCAATTTTTTTTTTAAAAAAGGCACAGTTGCTGGTGCTGCAGGGGACCTAAATAAATGCCAAGTACTGGTGAGATGTCATTTCACTAAGAACTAAACTGTTGTTTCTCTATTGAGGAGCTTGTAAAAAAAGCATCTGTTCAAAAATTTTGATTATGATATCTGTCAAACTAAAATATTAATTTCTCACTCTGTTTGACATCTGAATTAAAAGATATATGATGAAGAGAAAATCTATGGAGGAGAAATGCATAATTGGTTGGCAAAAACATCCTTCCAATAGTTATTAGTAATATGCTCCCAAACTGGGAAATTATTCACTATCCTACCTCAAGGAGTCTGTTTTATTTCCAGTGTTGTTTACTGATTTATAATTTTCTTAATGAAGGGAAAAAAAAATTAAACACTTTGCATGGCTAGACTACAGTTCAGAATTTTGTGAGCGAATAAATTTGATCTCTGGTCCATAATATTGATGTATACATTTAAAAACATTTGCTTAAAAAAAAAAAATCCTTTATAGTATTGACTTCCAGGGTATACTTTAGTAATAAATTGCCCCAAGGACCAAAGATATAGGTATAAATGTAGGCCTATATATGTCAAGAGGAGCCTGAGAGAGGAGATATTGCTTCTTAAAGCCAAATAGTTACACATGAGAAATGAGGCATCCAGCCTGCAGAAAATTAGATATGGATGAATTATCCCATTCACTAAGATGAAGGAGAATGAGAAACATAAGGTAATGAACTTTGGGAAAATTTAAGAAGCAATAAAAAATCTAAAAGAATTTAAGTCGAAAATCAACTACATATACATTTATAGAGTAAATTTTCAGAAAGTAACCTGAAGGTTCCTCAAGCATTTCAAGACGCTGAAAATTGTGCTGTTGCTTTAAAAAAGAGAAAACATGTTCTGGGAGTACTAATGAAAGTATTGCATGAACAACATGAAAGATGCTATGGCTCTTTTCTGGAAAGATGTGGTCAGTTTCTGTCATCCTCCCTTCAAAGATGAAAGGACACTGGGGAGTGATATCTTTATTTTGTTATACCTGTATGCATACATATAGATTTACATTCTTTTGCAGACTGTCCTAACACAAGTGCTGCTGTTCCAAAATGACATGGTGCAATCCAGCTTCAGTCCAAAGAGTGTGTTGATACGTTGGATGTCAGTGTGATTGAGATAATCAGCCCAGTTTCTCAAGTGTATCATTATGATGGCAGCATAGGAGGCATTGAATCAAAGATCTGCCACACTGAGCCAGTTTGGACAGGCAGAACACGCTTGAGTCTATTTCTGTGAGACATTAAAGATATATTTCCAGGGGTACTAGAAGTGAAAGACAGTAAACACACTACAAATGAAGTATGAACAGTTTGGGGGGGAGAAAAAGGAAGTAAAGAAAATAAGCTTGTCTTTCAAAATTGTTTCATTGAATGAAGAAAAGCAAAAAGTGTGGGTCATAATGTGAAAATCCACTGTAAGTTTGGTCAAAGTGTTAGTTTTCTATCTATTGTTTCCCTGAAGTCATTAAAATGTGATTCACTGACATGTCTCAGGCAGCACTTTTTAAACATTTGTTTAAAAAAATCTGTTTAAAAGACATCAGCTAATCATACAGTATAGTAGCTGCTTCACTTGCAAACTCCCACCTTTAAATCCAAGGCAAAAGCTCATAATTTTGTTTAGTTCTCAAAAACATTACGTGAAAACCTTTCAAGCTTCTTGACTTTTTCCTCAAACTCAGTCACAGGTATGTTATGATCTTTAGCTTTGTTATTTTACAAATATTGACTTTCTTCTAAGGTTTCTTCTAGTTACATTAGCCAATAAAGAACTGTTAGATTACCTCAAAAGTCTTGTTTCTAGTCAAGCTGTTACTTCATCTGGTTTACAGTTCCCACTTCTTAATCCCAGTGCATAACCTCCCATTGTTACTCAGGATTTATTTTCTGTACGATTCAAGATTGCAATATGGAGCTAGTTTCAGTCACATATGTTCTAACATTGGTTCAGTGAAAGAGAAATTAGTTTAGGTTTCTCAATTACTTTTTTTTTTCCCCCCATGGGAATGCACCACTTTTTTAGTACTTAAATAAAAAACAAACAACAAAAACTTGAATAATTTCAGTGTTGAATCACAGTTCAACCCAGATTGCTCAGTATCTCACTGGTTAGAGTACTAATTTTGTACATGTCGTAGAATTCCAGTTATAGAATGCTCTGGATTGGAAGGGACCTTAATGTTCATCTATTTCAAATTAACTTGCCACTTGCCAAAGAGACACCTTCCCCAAGACCAGGTTGTTCCAAGTCGCATCCAACCTGGCCTCGAACACTTCCAGGGCTGAACTATTCAAAGTTTCTTGAGGCAACTTGTTCCAGTGCCTCATCACCCTCACTGAAAAGATTTTCTGTCCATTAATATCCATTAACTTGAAGACCTTAGGAACATATTTCAGGAGTTAATTTGTAGGTGTGATTTTGTTCCCATATATAGATAGATAAATTTAAAATAAATCCACTATTTTTTTTTTCAGCAGCATTTAAATATCTTCTATGAAAGTTTATTCAGAAGATGCCTGAATATCTCCATCATGAAAAATCAAGATAGGATCAGAAAACATGTATTTAACTCTTAAAGGATACTAATGAATGTAGTAGTACTTTAGCTCGGTAATTTTGGAAGACTTATCTATGTAAATTTTAGCCTGTAAAAAACTTTTAAATAAATTATTGGACAGTGCATAAAACTTATAAAGTTTTAAATAGAATTATTTTGAAATTTGCTTATTTTCATTCCCTTTTGTCTTACTGCGTATGCTGCTAATTTAAGTCTCATTCATTTTCAACATGGCCACAGAAAATTTTACTTTAGTCCGCTCACCTTGTCTCACAGTGACTCTTTAACAGTTTAATCAATTCCTTTAAATGGTCTGCTCACCAAGGATTGACATCTAGTTTAATTACATATTTCTGCAAACACAGGTTTTCATTCATGTATCATGTTAGTCTCATCTGCCTAAGGCAGAACAGGGTACACAAAAACTGACATCCTGTTTTGGGAGCTAAATTGACTGGTAGAAAAGTCACTTTACACTCATATAAGTTTGCAGCATAATGACTTCTTTCAAAAACTGGGTTTCCACAGGAGACAACTGCTAAGAACTAGATTTGTATCCAAAGGAAATTATATTGTTCTACTTTCAGAGATAGTGTAATAAAACTGAAGCAATTTGCTTACACTAATGTAAAATCTGAGTAAGCAAAGAGGTACCTAAGGAGGTGTAAAGAAATTGCTCTTATAATCATAGAGGACTTGCATGGAGGGAAAAAAAAAAGGGACTGAAAACTAGTGATTTTTATTGGAAATATGGCAAGAGTTATTAAATATCAAGATGGACTCCAGCTAGTAGAGAGGCAAATTTGCATGTAAAATTAGATGCCTAATACAGCAATTGTACTCTGTCCTTGGAAATTGGTTCAGCATCCTAAATAGAGCAGTCTGATTCCACTTTTGATGTGAAGTGTGACTCCCAGATGTTCTTTAGCTACCATTTCAGCTAAATGGTGTGACATGTATGCTACATCCATGGGGACATCTTACTCCACCTAAGGCTTCTTAAATGCTATTAAACCCCTTTATCCAGTTATATAGGTGCAAGTATGCACATGTGAACTAAGAAAGGAATGCAGCTGCTTGTCATTACTGTTCTAGCAGGACTAAGACCTCTAACAGTTCCAGGGTCACAGCAGTCAGACAGGAGGAAGTGTTGACTCAAACACCTCAATGTCTCTAACCATAAGTTTAATCTGTGAACCCCATGTCCAAGTGTCTAAGTTACTGCTACAGTAGAAGTAACTTAGTTAGCAGTAGTTTTCAGTAGCGTAAGAAAGAGCATTTAGTTTTATGTGATAAGTTTTGCTGTATCTCATTTACTTTCCAGACACTGCTCCAGGAAAGTATAAATTTCTGTTTTCAGAATTATCATCTTACAGGTGTCTTCTCAGGAGCATTCCACCTAATGGTATATGCATGTGTTCTAGAAACTGAATCATGTCATTGGACTCATGCCTAGCCAATTACATTTGAAAGCTAAATTTGGATCTAAAACCTGGTGATAAGCCCACCTCAAGCCTTAATTCTTTAGCCAGATCTTAGGCATCCAAGTTACTAAAACTGGATGCAAGAATTTTAACCAGCTAAAATTTCCTGTGATAAATTTAACCATTAGAACCAACTCATCTAGACTATCTAACCAATAAAAAGTTATGTACCTAACACAATATAGATAATGTTTATGTTCTTACATTTCTCATAAAACATTTTGGTTTATTCTTTGTATTTTAAAGCAGTTAAATGATAAAGAGCCACTTAGGAAAACAAGACTTGCAGGATTTTCATTAATAAATAAGTTGGAATTTTTATCTAAAATTCGTTGCATCTATGTATGACATCCAGAGAGGAGGTACTTTCAAAGTAATGGATAATTTTTAATGAATCTGTCAAAAATAAAGTATTAAGGTGGAAGTGGTTTAGGCTCTTGGTTCCATGTACTTCCTAGCTCATTACCCATTTTCTTAAGCTGGAAGGTATAGTGCTTAGCGAGATCTTCACACAGTAGAAAGAAAATTGAATTAGTTTACAGAGTTGATTTACTTGGAACAATTTTATACTATGTATTAAAGAAATGAAGAAAAGGGATTAAAATGTACTTTCCAGTGTTTTTCAGATCTACTTTAGTGCACAGCACTAGAAATTACTTGATTAAAATCAAATCTGACATGTTGATAATATTTTAATTAGTAATACTTCTGTGACTTGCTGGGAGGTGACAGGCTAATTTTGGCATGTAGCTTGAGAGACTGACTGGGAAGCAGATGGAGATAACTTGCAGAACGGTCTCCCTCCTGCCTTCCATTTTTATGATCTGTGGTAAAATGAAGCTTCTTTGATAGGGCTGGAAAAAGTGGTATGAATTATCATTCTCAGAAAACCATGATCGAACTTTGACTTTCTGGTTTACCTTAGAATTTATCAGCACAAAAGAATCTGTAGAAAGGCTATATTGCTGAGAATGTTTATAGAATCATAGACTAGTATTATTTGGAAGGGACCTTTAAAGATTGTATAGTCCAATGTCCCTGCAATGAACAAGACACCTTCAGCTACATCATGTTGCTCATAGACCTGTCCAACCTGATCTTAGATGTTTCTAGGGATGGGGAACCTACCACCTCTCTGGGCCACCTGTTCCAATGTTTCAACACCCTCTCAAAAAAAGTTATTACATATAATAATCTAAATCTATCTTCTTTTAGTTCAAAACCTTTTGTCCTATAGAAAAATCCCTATTAAAAGTTTGTTCCCATCTTTCTTGTAAGCCCCTTTTAAATACTGACAGGCAACAATATGATCTCCCCACCTTCTGTTCTCCTGGTTGAATAATCTCAACTCTCTCAGACTTTTCTCATACAAGAGAATTCTAGCAATCTGTTAATTTTTTTGGCCCTCCCCATCTCTTTCCTGTATTGGGGGCCCCAGAGCTGGATGCAGTGTTCCAGGTAGGATCTCACAAGAGCAGAGCAGAGGGGCAGAATCCCTTCCCTCACCCTGCTGGCAATGCTGCTTTGGATGCAGCCCAGGATAACACTGACTTCCTGTGCTACAAGCGCGCATTGACAGCTCATATCCAGCTTTTCACCCACCAGCATCCCTAAATCCTGTAGTCCTGCAGGACTGTTATCAATCTCTCTGTCCCCCAGCCTGTCCTGATGCTTGAGCTGCCCTGACCCAGGTACAGGACCTTGTATGTGGCCTTCTTGAACCTCATGACATTCCCATGAGGCATTCCTGTGAAAGAAGGCTAAGAGACTTGGGATTGCTCAGCTTAGAAATGGGAAGGCTTTGCGGTAACACTTCTCCTGTCCTTGTTTTCAAGATCATTTTAGAGATATGTTTATAAATGCCTTGGCTAGATGTCATAGGTTTTCTCTGTCTCTGCTGAGGTATTAGGCTCATTTATCTCAGTTCAGGGATGATCTCAGGGATTTGCAGATGAAACTTAAATTTTGCAGATGGAAGTTTACTTTTGGCTTGGAAACTTCAAGCACAATACAGCAGGCTCATGACTCTATTATGAAATGCCCCTATTATATCATGATAATTTTTTTTTGTCAATTTGAATTATTTCCCACTTATTTTATGCATGTAAATTATTTTCCTTTAAACTATTTTTTTTCATTTGTTCCTCAAAGTATATTATTATCTTTCCCATCCCTACTACCCCCTCTACATTTACATTCCTATTTGTAATAAATTATGTATGAATTTATGAGCTGGCTCTTGACTGTATTTCTGTTAGAGGTAAATGACAGAATGGAAATATGTTTAATAGAATAAACTACTCTGTTTCCAAAAAGGACTATTAAAAAATGACAGGCATTTGAACATAAGCCAGTTTGCTCTAAAGTAACTAGATAGAAGGGCCAAATTAAATCCAACATTTCTGTGAAGCTAATAACTGGTAACTCCAGAGACAAGTACAACAAAGGAATTGAGGTAAGTCAGTGATTCTCATTTGACTTTAGTTAAATTATAGTTTCACAGCAATATAAGTTTTCAGGAACAGGCTTTAAATAATTGTTTCGCTGACATGAACTTTATACATTAAAGTTAGGCACTGCAGAGACTTCACAGTGGCCTTCAGCATGGCCACACAGGGAAAAGAATTGCTCCTGCCCTGATGCCAGAACAGTAAAATTATAGAGGTAAGCAAGACAGTGCTGATAGAAAATGTCACTCTAACAGTAGCATAACTTTTGGCCGTGGGGGTTTTCTTCTGTATTGAATCCTTGTGCAATTTGAGGAAACAGGCATGATATAATCTAATAAAAGCAATTGAATAGGTAGAAAATGGAGCCCGCTCTGGTTAATTTCAGTAGGAAATGTCTGGAGAGAACAATGAACCACAGACAGAAAAGAATAATTTTCTGCTATTTCAAAAATGTTTCAGGAAAAAGAGAGTGCTACAGTGGAATTATTTTCTGTTAGGTTTTATATACTAACAGAAAAGAAAACCTATAATGTATTATTTTTATAGTTTATTTACTTAGTTATGAAGTCTAAAAGTATACAGATAAAATCTGCAAAATGTATTCTTAAAATGATTACTATGACAACACAGTTCAAAAATAACTATGTCATAAAATTTGAATTAGGATGCCTATTTTCACTGACATCCTTGAAAAATAGGAGCTTGTTCACAATGCAGATATTTTATGAAAAAAATTTGCATAACAAAAAAGAATTCACCATTCTATTAAACTCTTTGTATTGGCTGACCTCTTAAAATTAGCCAAGTGCTATTCCAAAAAGAAAAAAAGCCACCATATAATATGAATATTAATATACAATAATTTTAACTATTTACCATACAACAGAGTGGAGATGGATTTGTCGCTTCTCAGCTTCATTGATGAAGATTTATTACAACTGTCAGTAACTTACACTGAGAATGAATCGAGTTAAAATTCAAACCAATTTTAATATAAAATAAAGGGAGTAAAATCAGATTTAGGGAAGGAAATTTTCCACAAACACTTAAATAGTAAATGTTAGGGAAAATTCTCATTATTAATTTTTGAATACAGGTAGAGATACCTTGTCCATTTTGCTGTTAAGTAGAGAGAGAGCTTTTGAAAACATATTAAATATTTAAGAAATATATTAAACATATTTATTGTATTAACTACATTAAAACTATTATATAATGTTATTTATTTTTGATAATTGATATTTAAATACATTTAATATTAAATATATATTTGAATATAGCTATGTGTGTATATGCATATGTAAACACATGTATGACTTATGTATCTCTCAAATATATTAGCACACAGAAGCCAATTAGGAAATTTCTGATGGAAATAAACTTGAAGGAAGGAAAAAAAATACTTGTGTAAGGACTTGAAGAGAATAGTTGCATGTCTCAAACACTGTTAAGACCACAGAAGGAGTTTGCCATGAGATGAGCACAGAAGGCAGTGATGGGATGGTGCTGATTCCAGGCCTGACAGAGGTGAGATCTGGTTAGCACCCCCTGGGTGCTGCAGCCAGACCAACATTCCCACTGGGGCACAATTTGTAAGGAAGCAGCTGCTCGCACGCACATCACCGGTCAAACAAAGATCAACCCAAGTCATAGATGGCATCTGTCCTCCCTCCCCCCCAAATATGCATTTGTGGATAACTGGAATTTGGACTGTAAATTAAGCCACTTTGACAAGAATTGAGATGAGATGAAAGTGGTACAATTGTCCAAGTATTGCCTCAGACTAAAGGTGTGGTTAATTACCCTGGGGGAGAAGAATGTATTACTAATAAGGGACAAAAAGAATGAGAATTTATGGGTTGCAAGGAAGTCAGTTCAGCAACTGTGCTGAACTCAGAACGGGTAAAAGTTAATTCCAGCTGAGGGAGACCACAATCACTGACACTGACTCAGGGAACCCATGGACTCAAAAGAAAAGAAAGAATGAGCATGCAGACTGATTAGCATTAGAGTTGGGAGAACAATTTAACCAATAGAGTAAGAGAACTGTGTAGACAATAAGTATTAATTCCTCTGTTAACTAAAATGTATAAATAGTGAAAAGTTTTGAACAGCCTTGGGACCCCTCGCCACTGAGAAGCCCAGGGTGAAGAAGAACCAACGAGACACCACTAGATCCATGGATAGTGAGTATTTTCTGCTTAATCCATCTGTCTCTCTTCCCCCTCAACCTTTTATATTTCTATTTGCCTCACATTGTTTTGTTAAATAATATCTGTACTATTGATTCTGTCATATGACCTTGTTTGCCCCTTCATTCAGGCAAAGACATTTCACAGTAAAGGGATCTTTACTACTTGATCAATTAATTTCCTTGCCCTGTTATGCCTAACACTACTGAAAGCATCCATTTTTGTTTGGAGGAAACAATGCACATTAAAAGACCAGATGATAATTTACTGTAGGTAAATTTACTGAGCATTTCTCATAACGAGAAAATTCCTAGAAAGAGTATTTAAGGTTGTTTAATTGAAGCATAGTGTGTATTTTCTAAATGTCTTGGGGATAGCACTATATAGTTTTTACATTAGATGCATCTAAAGAAATTATGAAATAAGAAAGAAAAAAAAAATGAAAAACTAAAGCAAGAACTGCCTGGATAGGAAGAAGAAAGGAGCCAATAGTCAAATATTTCAGCAAAAGGAAATTTAAAGTACCTGGGAAGACTTAAGTCCATACATGAGTACATAAGTACTGAGAAGCAGCTGGAGAAGAGAAGTGCTTGACGATCAGAAAACTGAAAATTAGCCTGCAATTATTTATTGCACAAAAAAAGGCCAGCAACTTCCCAGGCTGCATTAGGAAGAACATTGTCAGGAAATTGTGGGAGTTAATTATTCCCCTTAACTCAGCACTGGAGAGGCCTCCTCTGGAGTGCTGTGTCCAGGTCTGAGCTCCTCAGTAGGAAAGAAGGAATAGACACAGTAGAGTAGATCTTGCAAAGGATCATGAAGATCATTAAGGACTTCAAGTGTCAGACATGTGAGGAGAGGCTGAAAGAACAAGGTGCGTTCAGCTCAGAGAAGAGAAGGCTTGAGGAAATCTTACCAATGTGTCTAAATAGCTGGTGCGGTTTATCCTGTTGGGGGTGTGAAGAAGAAAACCATCTCTCAGTGATATTCAGTGAATGGACAAGACACAAATTTATATACAAGAAATCATGTGTAAGCACAAGGAGAAGCTTTTTTTACTGTAAAATGGTCAAACACTGAACCAAGTTTCCCAGACAGATTGTGGATACTCCCTTTTTGGAGGCATCGATAATTCAACTTGGACACAGCCCTAAGTAGCCTACTGTAATTGATCCTACTCTTAACAGGAACACTGAACTAAAAGAATTCCAGAGGTTCTTTCTTACCTGAACAATTCTATGATACTGTGCAGTAAAATCACATTTTACCACAAGAAGCACTAATTTGCATTGATTTCAGCAGCTTCTCTAGCTATGTCTTCACTCATTGTTCAAATGGGTGAGATGATATTGATGAGATTGATATCAACTTCTCTAGAGACTGATAATCTCTAGAGACTTTAGTTCTTATTTCGTTTATTTTATAGTTTCCTTTTGTATAGAAAGCAGCAAAATGGGAATGTATTTTGGTTTTATTCTTTGAAAAACTGAGACTATTAGTACCCTTTCTTCTTTTCAAAAGGCCTTAGTATCTAATGCCAGGTCACACTGTGATTTTTTACTTAGATGAAATTCATGCTGGACATTCTTGGTTTACCAAAATACTCAAGAACTTTCGCAACAAATGCAGTGTGAGCTGCAACTAAAAGGAGTGTGACTGTGTTGTCAGATTGATGAAATAAGGATAAAAACAGTGGTAATGCCCGGGGTTTCTTACTGCCCAGTGTGTCTTTGCTGCAGAACTTTTGCACAAACTGAAATAGAATCTTTCTCTGTCTTATGCATTAATTTAAGACTATGTGACTTGGCTGTCGCAGTGATGCAAATGAAATTAAATTGCTGAAATGATTTTCTTTGCCTCAAATGGACAATAGAGAAATACGTATATATGTATATGTTTCTTCTCTATTTCCTATGAAATGAAAAATAAATTTATTTATTTATTTATTTAATATTTTTTAGCCTAAGAAAACTGTCTGACATGCACCATAAAAACATACCTACAGTATTTCTTTCAGGAAAAAAAACCCTAAAGCTATAGTTATAAAGTTATAGGTTTGAGAATATTCTTATTTTAAATCTTTTTTCAAGATAAAGTCGTTATTTATTGTTGAAATGAGAAACTGTGGAAATTGATTTGCTAATAATTAAGAAATTTAATAAAAGTCAAGATTTTTTTGTGAAAGTGCATTTATTTGAAGTTCGAATCTTATCTAAATTAAATGCAAACATGTTCTCATCATCCCCTCCCACCCCTCAAAAAAATCTGAAAATCCTAAATAATTTAAAAGAGCTGAAAAATACACAATTTTCCTGAAATGTCATCTATTGTGTAGATGCTGGAGATCTGCAGAGCCGTTGACATTCTTACCAATTTCCTGTCTATAAAGACAGAATGTCAACTGTGCCTGCTATACTTCAGCCTCAAGGGTTTTCAAAAGGTCTTGGAATGTAGCTTGTTGCTCCAAATATCTATAATGTCATTTTTTTTTTTTTATCCAAGCTAACCATCCAGATTAACTTTAAGGAATTGGCACTTCTAGAAATAAGTAATCTTGTCATAAATTGTACTTCATCAACTGATCATCCATTTGAGTTCTATTCCTGACTGTGTGCCTCAGCTGTGAAGAGTCAAATATAAGTAGCTCAAGAAGAGACTATGCAGAAGATATTTAAAACTACCTAGGAAAAAAGACACAGATTTTTTGCAAAAACCGAAGGTTCTGGAAGCACTGGATCACTAGCCATTGGGTGATCCCAATAGTTTTTTTACAGTATCAGTGACAATGGCAGTTCAAAATCTGTAAAAAAGACTGTTAAGTCAGTGCTGGAATTGAACTTAGAATAGTTTTGCCCAGAAGGCAGAAATATGGTTATACCTAATGTTTTTGAGACAGTCTTTAAAGCTTCCACATTACTATTTTATGTGAAATCTGCCTGAAAACAACTGATTGCACAAACTGTGACATTTTATCATCTGTTCTTCACATTTATTATTATTTGTTTGGCTGGCATTTAAAGCTAACTGGCAGGAAACTATGCTGTGAAATATATATGGCAAATCCTGAGGTTTAACAGGCATAAATGTAACCTCTGTATATGAGCCTCAGAAAGCAAAGCAAGGCTAAGCACGCACAGGCACAATATATGTAAGGACCAACCAAATGAGATAATATAGAAAAGAAAAAGAAACATAGCAAGAGAAAAGACATTCCAGAAGGACCAGTCCTGCAGACTGTGCATGTAGAACTTGACAAAATTTGCAAATGCTACAAAACTGAGGGGCATTGGCAATGTGACAGAGCTTTGGAACATTAGTCATGGAGAATAGGGTGATACAATTGAGTTCTGGAAAAAGGAAGATGTTTCACTGTAGTAAAATTTAGCTCTGGCTTATGAAATGTCAGTGTTTTCTTGAAATTTGGTGTCCATGAGTTGAGGAAAAGAAAGGATTTACATGTCCTAAGAATCACAGACTAGCGAAAACAAAACTAAAATGTAACCATGAAGAAAGCACAGAAAGATGTACTCTGCCCTTTAACATGCTAAAGGTGATCCTGGTAGATCACTGGTTGCACCAAGGGAGGGAGTATTCTACAGGTCCTCTGCCATTATTCATCAACCCTCTGATGATGTCTAATTTATCCCAGCACACAGATAACCGCTCTGGGTGGATTGAAAAAACTGGACCTTCAGCTCTTTAGGCAAAATCAGCAATACCAACAGCTCCATCAGGGGAACTAGGGAGCATAAAGGTATCATAGGATGTCAAAACAACATGTCAGCAGATATGTGAGCTGCTGTCTTCTCTACTAGTTTCAGTTACCAACCTGATTTAAGTTTAATTCCCCAAAGAGCTCATTACCATTTTCTAGTTTGGAGAATTTAAATTACCATCATGTAATTGAATAATAAGGAAAACAGACACATATTATCAAATTAAAGTAAATACAGGAATTTCAGAATTCCCTAAAAACCACCTAATCAATAAGTCCATTAAAGCATAATGCAGTAAAAAAACCAAAAAAAAAACCTCCAACCGACAACTCCCCCACCCAAAACCTAAATGACCTAATGGATATCACCCTTAGCACTTCAAAGACAAGCTTTAAAGCTATTCAGATTGCTTTTTTTCTCATTTCATACACCAGGCATGATGCCTAAATTTATAATCAGTTTTATCAACTATTTATAGACAGCTAGGAATTATTCAAAGTGTCCTCATTAAATGTTTACCCATCATCTCTGTTAAATATGCTTCCTTTTGCCCATATTAATAGGAGTATTTGACATCATCTCAGCATTTTGAGAAATGCAAAGCGATTTGCAATGAGAGAAAAAATACTAAAATCAACACAGGAACTCAGCTTTCTTTTAAAAATGCAATTAATATATTTCCATTATGTAGATAAATTTTTTATTATTCACAGAACCGTAGAACTGCTAAGTTTGGAAAAGACCTTGAAGATTATCAAGCCTAGACATTAACCCAGCACTGCCAACTCCACCACTAAACAATGTTGCTAAACCCCACAGCTACAGGTCTTCTAAATATCTGCAGGAATGGGGACTTAGCCACTTCTCTGGGAAGCTTGTTCCAAAATTTGGCAACCCTTTTGGGGCAGAAATTTTTCCTCATATCCAGTCTAATTCTCCCTTGGCACAACTTGAGGCCTCTTATTTAATATCGTCTTAATGTAACTTACTACCTGGGAGAAGAGACCAACCCCCATATCACCACATTGGTCAGAGCTTGATGCTAATAATGCCAAGGCTGTGGGTTCAACACCTGCGTGGGCCACTTGTGGTTGCTGACAGCCTGGTCACAGGGAGAGGCTCACAACTTTCACAGGCTGTCCTGTGGAAATTGTGAGAAAATGCAGAGATAGAATTAAAGCAATCTCTACATCTGCTGTTTGTGGAACATGCTATGTGTGAGATATATGATGTTTGTATACTATGATGTTTTCAAGGAGATGTTGTCCTTCTTGCACCAATGGGCTGATGGGTGTTACCTGCTAACCAGTATGATTCTAGTGGACGAACCTGTCTATAAAAGAGTGAGTCTTTTCAATAAACCTGCTTCATGCCTTCTGTAAGCTTGGAGTCATTCCTTGCTGCCGTGCCTGCTGTTCCTAAAAAAATGGTGACAACCATTCACTTAAGAGTTGGACTCGATGATTCTTGTGGGTCCCTTCCAACTCAGAATATTCTGTGGTTCTGAATTCTGTGATTCTGCACCTCCTTCCCAGTTATTGTAGAATGGAATAAGGTTTCCCCTGAGACTCTTTTTCTCTGGAACAGCCTCTCAGCCAGTCCTCATAATACTTGTACTCCAGACCCTTCAACACCTTTGTCATCCTTTTTTAGACACAGTCCAGCATCTCCATGCTTTCCTCGTAATGATGTGCCTAAGGGTGAACACAGTTCCTTATGTATGTCTCCATAATTTGAAAACTATATTTTCATTATTTCTGTGCCCAACATGGCCTTTAGCCATCACATCATTCACCAGCTCATCTTTTCACAAACAGCAGTAGCAGTGAGGTACCTCCCCTGATTGACTCATTCACCAGCTGTGTCTGCAAGTTATTTTTTTTATGGAAGGAATTTTGATGCATAGGTTGTAGGACAATTTAACCTCATCAACATCCCCAAACGAGATGAACTTTTATGCTTGTTATTGTTCAGTTTCACTTGCAAAACTTCTTACCTGTGAAGTCATGGCACTGTTCAGTGACATATCTGCTGTGCTGTGCAAGAGCTTATCGCCATTTCCCCTGATTGCTTGAGTCAAGACATTCAACCAAGTAGAGAAAAGGTAGGGAATCCTCCACACCATGTGTCCTGTCTGCCTGTCTGGCCTGTCCCAGGGAAGGCAGATTGTGATTCCAGTAATGTACCTTCCAGGCTCCCTGATGCTCCTCAACTTAGCCACTTCCTCCTTGACATCTGTTACTAAGCAGAGGAATTAATTCCTGTAGCAGGACACTCATCCCACAGGTGTACTCGTTGCTGCATGTCCAGTACTGGCATGAAAGCAGGACTCACCCTGCAGCTGAGATCCTGGGTGTGCAGTGTGTTCCCACCAGAGCCGTCTGGGCTGCTGCATCAGTCACGGTGGTGCAGAGCTTAGAGATTCCATGGCTTTGTGATGGGCAGATACCATTGCTCCCTGGTCAAGCTGGCAGGGCTGCAGCACCCTTCCTGTCTGCCCTTCCATGTGGGCTGCTGCACAATTGACTGTTCCATGTCCTGGCTAACACACCTTCCTGTTTGCCCACCTGTTCATGGCTCTCCTTTCTGCTAGTGCTACCTAAGGGTTCTTCTTAAAAGAGGAGGGGCCTGGTCACCATTGTTTCTGGCCCTGCTCAGTTCTGTCAGCAGCTGTTGCACAAGCCGGGGGCTCCCAGTGGCTTTCTTGGCTGCCCCTAAAGTTGCTTCTGTTCAGAACTCCCCAGTCCACTGTGCTAAAGTGCTCGGCTGCAGATCAGGCTGGCACTGGAGCTGCTTGCGTTGGCAACTGAGTAACTAATGTTACAAAGAAAGATTATTTGTGTTTTTATACTTAACCAGCAGACGATGTAGTATATACAAAAGTAGTAAATGTGGTAGGTATGTGAAGTAAAATTTAGCCTTTTTTTTCATCTAACAGAAATCTGCTAATACAGAAGGAGACCACAACTAGCAGAGAAATTTGACAAAAAAACCAAATCAGTAACTGAACAATGGTATATCTAGTAAGAGTAAAATATTTCTTTCTTTCACTAGAATCTTGTGCCATTTTTCCTGTGTTGTCATCCTTAAAAACCCTACTGGGATATGTTATTAGAAAATACATTGAGATAAGGCATCGTTTGAAACAGAATAGAATTGTATTTACTGAAAAGCTTGAAATAAAAGGAATTGGTAAAAAAATCTGCCATTTCTCTTTCTTTGTCCTTCCTGGATAAGGTTGTGCTTTTTGCTTAGGTCTGAGTTCAGAGACTCTCGTGCTCTTTCTGTACTGCAACAAAGTCAATCCCCAGGAAGATTTCTTTTACCTTTTTATTTTTGTTGTTTCTCTATTTGTTTGTTTCCTAGCTTTTTTCCCTCTGTCTTTCTTTGTGTGATTCCACATTGCCTTCATCTCATCTAACTTTCTGGATTTCTTCAAACTACTCGTGATAATTTGGCTACAGAAGAATAGCAATCCCTTTTTCCTTCCCTGCAGTTTCATTTAATTCATAAAGTGCTCTCCAACAGTAAGATAAACAGGTGGTTGCCTTTTTTGGTATTCTGCCATATGCTTTGAACAGAACACAAATAAAAACAACATGCAGAAAATACCAATGAAATGAAACAGTTACATCACACACCTCAGTTAGGAAATTCTTATCAGACTACATGTAGGAATATGAATTAAATCTTTCATTAAAATGGCTACAGTAACATCCTCCCCTCAAAGTCTTTAACAACCTTCCCAGTAAAATCTGTGGTAAAACTAAGTTTTAAAAAAAGAAACAACAACCTCCCCACCAGCAAAACAAAAAATAATAGAAATAACAGAAGTGTGACTGATTAATCCAAATATTTAAGCTACCTAAATATTTATACTTTTTTTGAAGATTTTAATTTATGTGAAACCTGATTAGGCCATTAATTAGTTTATTATGGTGTAAAATCCTCCATCATTACCATAAAATAAAACCAAAAAAACCACTTTAATCCTAAAAAATATGTAGATGATAAGGTGAATTCCATCTGTCTGCAGAAAGAATATTGAGCACTCTAACACTATTTTACCTGTTGTATTTAAGAGGTTTGATACACTTGTTGGAATTAGATATAAGATCCAATGGATTGTAGTCTCTTACATTAGAGTATTTTATTCTTAGCAACAACTACAGAACGGTCTTAAATGTTTCCTGCCATTCAATTAGTGCAGCTGCAAAGAAAGATGTTCCATGAGAATTCAGTTAGGTCTCCAAGCCCATGCAGTTGTGAATCAATTCAGCAGTGAAACAATTTATTAAAAAAAGTAGTAAGAGGAATGATTTTTCTTTTGTCTGTTTAGATTAAAGCCTGATAATATGTACAAATTTAGGCAGCTTGATAGAATGATAATGTAGTTATTAACTCTTAAAAACCTTGCTCAGCTCTTTCTAAACCTGAAAGGCTCCTACACAGAAATAGGTTTCTATATGTTTTACAGAAACTCATGACGACGTGTGACCCAAGCTGAACCCAAGTTTATTCTCAGACCAGCGATCTCTACAGATAAATTATGTAATGGTCAGAATTGGAAATTATACAGATTTTCAGAGTCCATACAGGAAACAATCTTCAGATTGTCTCTTCGGGACTTGAGGAAGCCAGATGAAAGATCCACATTTTCTCATGTAAGTAATTAATCAATAGCTTAATATGTATTATAGACGAAGATGAAATTTTGGTCAAATTCCCTAATCCCTCTATTTTACCAGGAGCTTGTATCTAGAGCTAGCAGACTTTGCAAAGCCAGAAAACAAAATGATCAAGGGATCAGCTTGACAACTTGTGGATCACCATTTCACACTTCAAAAGCAAATGGAAAGGATTTCTCTCTTCTCTCCACAAGACTACTTATTAAGATGTAAGCTGCTTACTGGGGAAAGACATTTTCCCATGTGCTGAATGTAGGGAAACAAAAAAAAGGAAAAAAGTCTTTCATTTTGAATGTAAACTCATGGAATCTAACTGGATGTCTGTGTGTTTGTGAGTTAATGTGCAAAAGTGAGTTCTTGAACTTTCAAGGGGAAACCTGATACTTGCTAGCTGTCCCTGGTATGAATGTGCTGCAAATTTTGAAAACACATAGATTAAATAGAAGTGAATTCTCCATTCAATAGAGACAGGAGACAAAACCCTCCAAAATTACTAAACTGAGAACTTTTGTTTATGCACACTGTCCATTTTGATTGTGAAAACCAGAGTCTTGATGTTCCAGAAAGATAGTGTTACAATAAATAAGGAATTCTGAAACAAAGAGAAGGCTGAGGAAAGAAGAAAGAATTCCAGAAAGAACAAGGGGAAGGTCCTAGCTGTAGGAAACTCTCAAAATTGGAGAAGGTCTTGGAGATAGGAGAGAAGCTTGGAGGCAAATGTCTGACCTTAGCTAGTGGTGCCCAGGACTGGTAACTATCAGCAGCTGCATAGCAGGAAGCAACAGAACTTTATGCCTGACCTTCCCAGAGCAGCAAAGATGTTCCTGCAGGGAAGGGAAGCCAACATCTATTGAGCTGGTTTATGATCTCTCAAGTCTTTTTCAACCTAAATGATTCTATAAACTCAATATTGTGGGAAGGTGAGAGAGATAATCAAGCAGAATGAAAGTTCTAACTTCTTTCATTTATTTTCTATAATATATTTGCTTGACTAAATAAAGGCTTGTTACCTCAGAGACTCATCCCTTCTGCAATCTATTGGTCTCCAAATCACAATCTTTTTTATTTTTTATTATCTCTCTTCTTATAAATATTTTGGCAAACACTTCCCAGTATACAAATATGAAACTGGAAAGGTGTAAGACCTCTATTAGTGTATCCAAAGTCTTCATAATTAAACCTTTCTCTGAATGCTTAGAATAATTTTTGTCTATCCTTTTCAAGCTGGGCTCAAAACAGTTGTTACTTTTGGGAAGGATTGATAAAAAAATGAAATATTTGTTTTCTTTCTGTCCAACTCCAAACCAAGTAGCTGAGAAATTATTCACTTCTAATTTCTACTTAAGGAGAAGACTTTAGTGAAATTCTTGAATAGGAACAGGTCACCACTCCTGACTTTACATTACCTATTCCCATCTGTTTCCCAGAATACCAAAACGGGAATGACAATAACTCACATGGACTCAGTGCACAAGTAATCCCATAATGGACCAGCCTACTGTGATTTTCTGCAGACGATGAAATGTCTCATGTCTGACTTGCTGCTTACAATTTAGGGACTAGAATTTTTTTTTATTATTTCTTTCAGCACAGTGGATGATATAGGAAAATTACTTGCCTAAAGAGAAGTTATTACCCAAATTGTAGCAATTTAGTTAGAAAAATACTATCAGGAACTTTCTCCCTTATGTGCCATCACTCCTCCTCAAAGAAAAATCTGTGAAGTGTAATACTGAGCATAATGTCTCTAGAGAATTCCTTTTTATTATTTCTTTGTTATTGCTGATGTCTTGCAATCAAATAGTCAAATGTTTATTTGAGAATAGAACAAGTAACACACACCAAACACAGAACTTCACCTCTCCTCTGACATAATTACATGGTAGAAAAAGATTTAATCTCCTCTTCTCAACTTGAATGGTCATTAAAATGATACAAAATATTCCTAGTATTCCTCTCCTTCCCCATCTCCTCACTCCCAGTATTTTATAGGGTGAAACCAGATGTCTGCTGTCACTGTTGTTGTTATTATTAAGAGTTTAGTTTGACCAATATAGAAAAGGCATCAGGTGTAGTAATGCAGTTATCTCCCAACTCCAGCAATGTAATTTCAGAGGTTTTTGAGAGTACTGTCTTTTCTTGACACTTCTCAGAAGATTGCTGAGGAGAAATGCTCATTTACTAAACTGACTGAAAAACACTGTCACTCCAAATCAACACAGCCATTTAATGAAAATGGGCTTTTCAGTAATATAATAGATGCTGCCAAAGCAGTGATAAAAGAGAGAAGAAAGGGAATGAACTAAGGAACACGAGCTGTTAGAAACTTCATCTGTGTTTTGCTAAGCTGTCTGCCAAAAGATGATATCTGCCTTGTTGAATAATTTCCTTCATCAGCTTCAGCTACTTGAAAATGTCTTCCCTTTTTTTCATGGACCATATACTGGCTAATAAGGTGAAAGTTTTAATTCTCGTCATTTAATACAGAAGCGTCTTTAAAGGTTATTTTGCTGCAACTAACGTTCAGATGATGTCCAAAGAATATATTTTGGTTTTTGTCTTAATTTTTTTCTTCTTAAACTAGTGCTCCATCTTTCAAATTCATTAATTAATATGAGCTTTACCTTTAGGCTTCTATAATAAATAGCTGGTTACATGTCTAACCTTTTCTTCAACAGTCTTTTATGCTAAGGTCCAATATTTCAATTTTTTTTTCATCCTGATTGAGAATGAAAATCTGAAACATGCATTTATTTGATGAAGTAACTTTACATGACGGAATTCCATACCTTAGACTCCTACTGATACTAGATCATGGGGGAACATTTAAAGCTGTAACAAAACTATCCAGAATTAGAACAACTGTAACAAAAGGAGTCTGGTAATTCAAATAAAAAAACAAAAACAAAAACAAAAAAAACCACACACAAAAAAACCACCTCTTTTGGTGTTAATCCAAGTGTTTGTCTCATTTTGAAATAAAATATTTCATTAATTTGCCCAATTCTCTAATGAAAATTATTTTACATGAAAATAAAAATGCTAATGCTACTTTCCTTTTAATCCATCATTCTGCAAGCTATTTCTTTCCTCTCACTTGAGTACAATCCAAATTCAGGAACACTTCTGGCTGCCCAGCACTGCATGTTTCAAAGAACTGTTCACCCACTAAATCTTCATTAGTCTTAAATATGTAATGTTAGTACTTCTAAAGGAAGTCTTATATTTTAGGGCTGATGAAATTTCTCTTAAAAACAATGAGGGACCCCTAACAGAAACAAAGTAATCCAATCTGTTAATTAAAACATTATTTCACCTTGCTTTAGAAAAAGCTAGTTCAGACCTCTTAGATACTCTCAGCAAACTGTTTTCACTCAAATTTGTGACTTAAATCTTATCACATTAGTAGAGTCTGTTGATTTTCCCTTTGACAAATAGCAATTTCTGAGGGGGAAAAGGTTTTTAAAAAGGGCCTGCTTTTCCTTGTACTCTTCTCCTGCTACATGCTAGTAACCCCGTTAACTCTGCTATACTATTGTGAAATCTGAGTGAAATAATAACATTGATTCATTTTGTTTAGAATATAAGCAATATATTCAGAAGCTTAAGATAATTTTTTTTCCTCAAACACATACATGCTACTTATTTTTACCAGTGTCACAATTAAATAAGTGATCAAAACCAATGATCAAATTATATTTGTTCGAAAACTCTCAGTGGAGAGAGGATGAGAAAATATTCACAGCATTTTCCATCACATTCTGGCATTCTAACTTCCTAGAAAATCTGGCTCACACATACATAATTGATGCCCATCTTTTGCAGGTGATAAAATCTCTTCTAACGTCTTCAAGGTTGTGTGTGTAGTTGAAAGTGAAGACTCTGCTTAGCCAACTTCATGGCAATCTTATCAGGAACAAGAGGCATCTATGAAGTGTAAGGGGAGGAATTAAAATGGATTCTCAAGTTCTTAAAATAAATTTTTTCCTCTCTGTGTCAAAAATGTAAATGCTTCAGGCGGTATTATTATTCCTACTCAGAATTTTTCTAGGTTTCCTGGATGGAATTATTGCCCCTGTCACAAATACATTTGCAGTCATGTTAACATCTTAAAAAATCTCAGTATTAAGTTACTAAGAAATGTCTCTTTTATAAATGCTGTTCATTCTAAAGATGCTGAATCATAAATATCTTCTTCCCTCCATTTGTATTTCTGTCTCTTTTTCATTATTTTCTGACCATTATTTGTAAAGATATTCTCGTTTCTTCATTTAAATCCCTACATCCTCATCTAACTCACTTCTGCTAGAACATCTACAAGTTTTGAATCTTTAAAAAATGTTAAAAGTAATAAAATATAAATTACTTCTCCTCAATATATATTGGCTTTTTATCTGCTTTATGGCTTGTAATTTTCAGGGCATTTGGATGAAACTCATCCTCTTGCATTATTATCACAGCAGGATGTTGTGAATATGTAGTTTTGATTTTTGTCTGTTTCTCTTTAATCTGTCTCCAGTTGCCCCTCATATCTTCCACTCTGTAATACAGAGTATATTGATAATCCTTAAAAGCCAACACATCCCATTTGCTCTCCATAATACCCTGAGACAGAACACTGAGAAGTAACTTCTGTCAGAAATCTGCCATTGTTTTAAATCTGATACTGTAGAAAAAACAGATGTTATCAAAGTCCTTGAAATTTGTAGCTGGCGACTTAGTAGCTGACAATTTACACCAGAAGATTTCACTTCCAAGTGGCTAAAATTAGGTCTATTGGAAACAGGAAATAAGTCAGGAAATATCTTTTTTTTCTAGACATCCCTGGATCACTGATTGAAAAAGATTGTCAGTTTTGAAGCAGTAATTTTGAAAGAAATGGTGCTGGCAAAGTCTTATATGACTGGTGTAGCAGAGGGTGTATCATTAAATGGCCCCATACTTGCAGGGCAACAGCTGTTAAAAAGCCTTTAATTCAGACTGCAAGAGTAAGGACTTAGGATGCATCAAATTTTCTCTTCCCTTTGCTCCCCCTGAGCTGCCTCCAATGTCAGTTTTATGTTGGACTGATCTTGTAATATCTTGCTGGATAATTTTTTTCAGTCTCTGAACTGAAAATAAAAGAAAATTATGATAAAACCATTTGTTATCCATTTGTTTCTACATCGCTAATGACCCAGGACATTAGTCAAATGCACACAGTCCAACTGTTCATTTTACTGCTTGGAATGGTAGTTGAAGTTCCATGCCATATCTGGTATTTTGGCTCGTCAGCCCTAGATTGCAATCCTTTTTTCTTGTGAGTTACAGATTAGCTGATTAAAGCCAACACAGCATGAAGACAAAAACTAATCCTTCAATAAATAGACAAATTTAAAAAGAAAAAAAAAATCCTGTGAATATTTTGTTTCATTCTTTCTGCTTGCCTCACCACTTGGGGTTTCATATTTCATTCTTCACCTTATGGTAAATATTTCTTGCTCTGGAATTTATGTTTACTCTCTGTAAATTCTCAATTTGAAATAAACTTCAGTGGACTTGACTCCATCATTAGTTGTCTCTCACTTGCTGCAACAGGGCTTTTTCTTCACGACAGAAGTTTTCTGTTTTTTCCTGTGTTTCTATATTACAGTTAGGGCTATGAAGGGAAGGCTAGGATGCACTACTGCAAAAGCAGGAGTATCTGTGCTCTGGGTAATGTGCATCTTCTTGAAATCGGTGTGTATGAATAAACTGAAAGGGAATTAAAATCCTCAGGGAATTAGAATAGCCAGAATGACAAGCACTGAGATACGTAAACGTGGGAAACAAAAAAAAACCCACCTGAGACTAATGGCAGAGAATCTACACCTCAAATGAAAAGATAACCAAGTGAAAATTATAAAGAGAGAGTGCCACAAGGAGAGAATTTTAAATACAGTACCATAAACAAGGAGAGAATTTGAATTACAGTACTATAAACTGGGAAGGGTCAAAATTATCCACATCTCATAGCAGGATCACATTTTCTCTTAAATGGTTTCACCTAGATTTTAATGGATTCTGATTAAGATTAAATGTTCAGATTGATATTTTTTAAGTTTACAGACTACAGGTTTTTATTTTGAAATCTGTACAAACATTTAAAATTTATTTTTTTTTCTTTAGAGAACTGTGTTAAAACTCAATTTTAATAAAATAGAAACATTTATTTAAAAAGTCTGGGGTGAAAATAAACATCCAGAATTTTCCAGGTTTATAATTCTGTGAGTGGATTGATATTTACTTCCTACCTTTTTTTTTTTTTTCGAACAGCGTCCCTGCTACTTATAGGTTTTCTTCAGCAATGAATAGTAATTACAAAAAATACTACTACTTTAGTAGATTAAAAAGACCAGTGCATTAATGAGTTCATTTAAACATTCAGTAGAGTTTCTAGAGAATTTTCAATCAAAACTATTATGCAAATTTTCATCCATTATTTGCTTGATTTTTGCTTACTTTTCCATTTTCTAACAGTTATTTCCTCTTCCAAATATGTCAACACTGAAATCTGGAGATTTTAAGCTCTCCACAAACAAAAGCAGAAGGAAGGTAATGGTTTCCTAACATTCCCAGGTGCTAGGAGGGAGTGTTCAGTGGGAAGAGTTTGTTCATTGATGTGGGTGGATTAAGGGAGAACAAAAAACAGAGAGTCTCTGTGTGTTCCTTCTATACTGCATTTTAAAATTAATAGCACCTACAAATACTAAGGAGGAGATTTCATGAAATTCATCAAAGCAGAACAATAAATATGTGTGTATGTACAAATATATATATGAAAATTCATATACATAACCACACGTGTGATGGCACAGAGACAGGTTCATAGATTAAGTTAGCCTGCTTCTCTGCTGCCTGAGCTTGTTTGACAGGTATCAGTCAGTTTTAAAGGATCGAGTTTAGTTAAAAGAAGTGCCACTGACCTGACGCATCATGACACATAAATGATAACTCAGGAAGCTCTGAGAACTTTATGTGACCTGTAATGAAGTTTATATCAGGACAAGATATAGATTTACTTTACAAACTCCATTTCTGTATGCATTCTGCACCTGTTTTTGAAATAGTATATTCTTCTTAGAAAAAAAATCATAGTGTTAGCATAAGGATTATGAAGTTTCAGAGAAATGCCGATAAGAGTGCTACAGTGGCAGAAGGAATAAGTGTCACAAGCAATATATAATAAATATTTTCAAAATTTTTAAATCATTATTCCATTTATTATTATTTCATACTTAATTTTTATATTTTTAAGAGAAAAAAAGAAGGCATTCTAAAATAAATAATATAGTCAGAAATTCTCATCAATCTTGATGCCTTTAAAATTCTAGAAATTAATTTTTGAGTGGTTTTTTGCTTATAAGAACAAGAAAATCTTTTCAGTTCAGGTTTAATTACCGACTTTTAAGTACTATTTTTTTTTCTTTTTCTTCTGATTAGAAAACTTCATTTCATTTCATTTCGTTTGAGAACTTTAGCCCAAAAGCACTAACCTCCTTCATATCATTGTATAGTCATTTGCAAAAGACAGGAAAGTCCACTAGGTAATTCAGAACAAGAGAATAATTTTAGAATTTTTTTTGTACTACATCTGACTCCTGGCAAGTCCTATGGAGACTGTTCTATGAAGTCATCTTGTATAGGATAAAATTAGCTTTTGTGAATCCATCTTTCATGTCAACTCTCTTGGCGTCACCTGTGGTTTTTGTCTTCTCTCAGTTCTCTTTTCCTGTGAGTTTTCTTCTACAGTAGGTCAGGTTAAATTCCATCTGTTTTTTTAAAAGGCATCAGAAACTTTCTGTATCCTCCTATGCTACTTGAAACTTTAAATCAAGGAAGGCCAAAAAAGTACTTCAAACAGCTCTCCTCTTTCTGTCTCTACTTGCAGAGATGTGGGAGAACTGAAGATGCTTTCTATTTCTCTGATATCTCATAAGCAGAAGGAACATAAGCAATGTCTTTTTTTCTTTCCCCTTAAAAATAATCAATCTTTCTTTGAGAACGTAGAAGGTCAGTATCTGTCAGCCTTATTTTTACTGATGTGGTGAGAAATATTGGATTTCTAGCTTAGACATAATTATATTCTTAGCAGGTAACTTGGTTTGAACCTCTCTCCTTTGCTTCTGGGTCTCCTAAATCATTAACCTTTACTAATTGTCCTCTGGAGTTCTCTACAGAGTCCTTGACATTGCTCATTGTTTCCCATATATTTTCACTTGTGTCACAAATGAATGATTTGGTTGGCTTAAAGAATCAGCATCAGAGGTATTAGCAAAAGGGTTTTTAATATAATGTTGAGTGCATCCATCACAACTTGTTTGATTTCAAAAATGTCATAGAAAAATATTCTACCTTTGTGGAGGGGGAGAAAAGGGCAATTAAAAAGACCACTGTGTTTCTGAGTATTTTTCGAAGTTTATATCCCTCTTGGACCTGATCACTAACCTGGAGGCCAGGCAGTGCAGATTTACTGTGCTTATGGTCAGACTGCTCAAGCTTAACCCCTTCTTGAGCAGCCGGGCTACACCTTCAGCATTTGGCCTTGAGTCTCCTTGATTCCTCTGTGGCTCCAAAAACATGTTTGCTTTTCTATTTCACAGCACCTAAAACAATACGATTTAAGGTGTCACCATAGTGGTGACTTTAAGAGCAGTGTTTCTCTAACTTCAGAAGAGCAGCATGACAACACATGGGGGAGTTTTGGGGTTCAAAGCCTGCTGTGACTGCGCACGACAGCTCAGAAGGTTGGACGGGGCCAAGTCCCAGCTACAACCCATCTAAATTTCACAGTGGGAGCTGCCCTCATGTAGGCCATCCACAGAATCAAGAACTTATCATTTATGTTCAGCCTTATCCTTTTGTTACAGTTAATTTAAATGCCCAAGTGCCGATGTCTGCTTCTGTACCTGACCTCACCCCATACTGCCTCTTGAATTTGAAGTCTGTTCTCACCACTAATTTCAATACATATATGTAGATCCAAATGTTAGTCAAAAGATATTTTAGGGAAAAAAAATGCATACTTTGCCTTCTTAGATTCTCAGCAGTATAATGAAGATACAACAAGTAGTTGTTGCAAACTCAATTACAGCAATGCAAGAGTATGTGAAGGGAGGCCTCACTCTTAACAGACTTCAACAAATAATGTCAACACAAAGAGTATTGAGTAACAGAAGGAGGACTCACTTACAGACAAAATCCTTTCAATTCCTAACCCTTTTATTTGGTGTTATAGTCATCCAATGTTCCTTTGGGTCCAGAAAGAAAATGCTCCTGGGGTTGAGCAAAATAATATTGTTTAGACTCATGGTGGAGCTACACCAGTACCCCACAGTCATAACCAGGAGAATGTGGTGCCTGTGGCCCCCTCAGTCCAGGAGACGACTCTGGACTCCCTGTGTGACTTCAAAGAAAGAGAAAAATTCTGTACAGCCATAGAGAACCTTGAAAAAGAGACTGAAATGGGAAAAGCAATGTGCTAATTAATGCTCAAAACTACAATTTCTTAGTCTACAAGTCCATTATAAGCATCATGAGATGTAGCATATAAAATAACTATAAATCAAAAAAAGCAATGTAACATAAGGAAAAAATAATTCAAGATAATTGTCTCTCCAGAGTAATCTACAGAAAAAGTCATGTAAATTAATAACCAGTTCATCAGAAAATAAAACATGTTATTTAAATTTAAGGACCTTTTTCAGGAGAGAATCTTGCAATATCACAGACAGAATATATATTTTAAGTAAACACACTAATTTATTCGGGCACTTCATCCAAGTTCAGTGTTTTTATTAAATGATTTTTTTAGTACTGTATTTTAATATAATTTCTTCAGTACTGTTATACTTCCGACTACTTTTTCTCTTCTATTCAATTTATTCTGTGTATCTGTGTGTTGAAATCCTTGACGATCTTATGGAAAAGATAGATCAGCAGTTTTAATACAGTTTTTCTCCACAAGACATTTTGCTGTTTCAAAAAGCTGTAGAGAATAGTGCTTACAACATGACCTTTATCACCTGAAGAAGTTAAAGTTATAATGAGGTTTTCCAAGCTATTTGCAGGAAGTACTATGAACTTTATGTGATGTATACACCTGAATTTTACTGACATCATGCTATTTGGGATTCTGAGATGACCTTCTTAGTTACTAGAAGTTTAATTCTATTTTTATTTCTATATAGAATTTACAGTGCAGTGACTGATACTTGGTAATTAAAAAGCCATTTGACTCCAACTGTCTTCAGGATTGGGTGCCACAACCCAAAATGTCTTTTGAATTTTTTTCTTAGCTTGAACTGGCCTTTTCAATAGATTGGATCGGACTGCTCCACTCAAGAATTCTGGTTGAGGCAGGAAAAATCAGGTCTTGTGTCAGAGTTATGGCCTTAATAGCATTTAAAACAGCCTGTTTTGCTTTCCTAGGGAGTGAAATCCCTTAACACATTTTGGTCCCCCCAAGGGGACTGTCACATTATGATGTGTTGTGCTGTCTCCCTGAAGAAACAGATCTTGAAGTCATGACAGGTTCTACTGACTGGCACTTGCAGAAAGTGTCCTTTGACATGAGGAAGATATTTTGGTATTTTTTCATGACTGTATGATCATTCCCACAGTGTTGCCTGTGTAATAAAAGTGCCTTCAAAAGATCTGCCCCATTATACTTTTCTCACAGAAACATCAATCAGCTAACAAATAAACACAGAAAAATAATAAAGCACAGAGAAATGAATCCCCAAGTAAACCTTCTTATTTTAATTGGTCAACTTACTATAAAATTCTCTGTGATCTATTTTAGGTTGGTGAACTCCCACTAATAGATACTCAACCCTTGCAGACATTCGTTGGTGGATTATTCTAAAAATTGATAAATAAGATGAAAAAAGTGTGGATTTTAATTTAATTTAAAAATTTAATTAAGATTTAATTTTAACAAACATTTTTAAAAATACCTGAGCAAGAGGCTGACAGAAAGAAACTAATATCTGTATTGTTCAGACATTATAATAGTGAATATGTTTAATATGGTATTGATATGGTTTTAATTTTTTTATTCAGTCAGCAAATCCTGGTGAAATTCTTGAAGGGAGACCAATCAAAATTTCTTTTGCAGAAAAGCAAGGAATCTGCTTCAAGAAGACTGTCTATTTCATTTAGAAACTTCTGTTTTGAAGCAAGAGAGAGAGAGGCTTGATTAGTAAGAAAAAGAAAAAACCTCTCATGAACTGAAGACTGCATAACTGGGCAGCTTTTATGCATGACCCACTGCTGGTTATCTATGCAAAGATTGAAAAATTCAGAAAAGAGCATGTGCTTCAGTCGCAAGTAAGCATGGAAAAATCTGATATTTTAATAAGAAACAAGAAAAAATAAGATTTAGGAATTATTTTCTTCCAAATGTTGCAAATGTGATTAGCTGTCATTAATTCCTGTTGAAGATTCAATACTTTGATCAATAGAAAGAGATGCAATCTTTGAAACAATGAATATATAATATTATCTACTGAAATTATTATTGAGAGGTAAACTAACAACACTAGTAGATGTGTTAATCAAACATGAATGATTTTACTAGGCAGCGATATTCATCATCCATAAATATTGTGGGGTTTTAAACTTTTTCATACAAAATTCATGTCAGCATGTCTGACTATTTCTAATTCTATAAAAAATATTGTTTTAAAGACATTTGTATTTGTATCTTAGTCTTCCAAATTATGAAGAAGGTAGTTATCTATATCTATCAATATCTGTATCTATAGCTATATTATTTATATATATATCTATATCTATCTACATCTATCTACATATATCTGCTTATATACATATATAAAGTTAATTTAAATAAAAATATAATTATTAGTCTTTATTTTGTGAGTTTTGGAACCAAATCAGTCTGAAAATATTCAAACAACCCGAGATTTTTTGACTTACTCAAATTTCTTCCAAATACCAGTCTTTCTCTAAAATCCACTCTACAACTCAGCAGAACTGTCATGTTTTATTTGTGTAAGACCTGGAATATATAAATAAGACTTTTGCAGTGAAGAACAAGGTAATTTGGCAGAAAATGATAGAAAACTATCTCAACAGCTTCCTGAACAATGGTTCTTTGGCCTGCTGACTTACCTGATAACTTGTGGAGAAATACAGAAATTAACAGCATTATATGATGTTATTTCTGCACAAATTATTTTAGGATTAAATCCTTTGTAATGCAAATCTACCAGCTTTTCTTTTGTGAGTATGTATGTAAGCAAGTACTCATAAATAATTTTATAAAGAGCAGGGATAAGGCACTGAAAGACTTGATGGACAGTGCTCTAAAAGAGTCTTATTGCACTGAGTCCCTCTCTCTCGCAGCTGGCTCTTCCACTCCTAATTACTACCTTAAGGAAAAATCATCTTCTCTACCTTCTATTTTTGTAGGCTGCTGGCTGTTGTACTCCTGCTCAGTGTCCCACTTTTCTATTTATAGGCTTGGATATTTTTCTTTCTCTTTCATGCTCTCCCAGTTTATTGCACTCGTCCTCTCCACAGGAGTAGACACTCATGTATGTGTTCAGAAGGGCATATGTACATTACATTATGGGTTAGAGATTAGATCTGTACAGATCTGGGGATCAAACAGAGAAGTGAACCTGAACTGCAGTCAAGTATTTGCAAGCAAATTAAAAGATGACTGACTTTTCTGCAGAAAGACGGAGCCTTCTCCTCTCCTGTGTTTTGATTCATTGGCTTTACCGTGTTTTAGGTACTCCCGTAAGAAATAATAATACAAAATAACCTAAAAAACAAAAAAAATTCAAAAATACCACCCACAAAACAAAAAACCACCACACAGGTCTAATCTTTACAACTTTTACTAAGTGTGCGGTGATGTAAGTTGCCTCGCCCGCTTCAGGTCTGTGTAAAAGCTTGGCTGTGTGATTGGAAGATGTGGTGCTGTTCCTCTTCCCCTCACATCCAGGTGTGCATTCCCATTCCCCTGGTGACTTTGCACCAGGAACTAGCTCAATGTGTGAGCAGATGTGCTACTGCAATACAGGGAGAAAGGGAGGCCAGGACAATCCAATCCCTCTGAACTGAAACTACCTGTACTGTCAATATTGATTTATATTTTAAGAATGAGTAACATTATGATCTCATTTCCAGATGGCTCACTTTATGCAAATTAATGAAAGTCATTGTCCCACTCTACAGTTACTCTGATTCCTTAGCCTTAAATGGAGTATTCCACATGGCTCTGGCTTACAGGACTATTTAAACTTTTACTGTATAGATTTCTATGGACATTTGATCCAATAGTGAAGGGATGATTTGATTTTGTTTTCCCTACACAAATTTTGGAATTATATTCTTTTCCCACTGTGTATATTGCAGTTTTATACCATATTTAATATATATTTTGGTCCAGTACATGCATCAATAATTTATCTCTATTTTCTTCATGTTTTAAAGCTCTACATTTATCTGTTAGCTTTGAAGAAATTGGAGATATGTATAGGGATAATGGAGAAACTTTAGTTTCTCAGAATACACAAATTAATTTAAGACACAAAGCTCCACAATTAAAGGAAATCTACAGCATTGCTGTTGATTTTGGCATGAAATAACTCAAGATATTAGATTCCTGCAATTTAATATATTTATGAGGACTAAGCTAGCAAAAGTCGAGGATATCTCTTCTTCTCTTGAGATTGTCTCCAAGATTGATAATATTTATGGCATTTTGTTTGCTTGCATTTTTGGACTAACAGATGTTCATTCTTGACTGAATCACAAAAGACTATGTAGAGGTAGTACCTACTGATGTCCTTGTATCCATTGTCTGGTCACATGATTAGGATTAAACAACAGGAATAAATTATTCAGAGGAAATCAGTAAATACAGAAAAACTACAGGGGATATTTCAGGGGATTTTACATATGTGTTATAATGCTAGTGCGCTGGAGGTTTAAATACTTTTGTTATACAAATGAAAGATCCTTGGTAATATTTATGACAATGAAATATAATTTTCACTTCCAAAAAGGAGATGGGAAGAAGGTCTCTTTCATGTAGTCGTATTTCAGAAAAACTTGAAGGAATGGGAAGCATAAAACTCTACCCTTATTCCAAAACTCTATTGGATTCACTAATTTCCTTTCCCCTGCCCAACTCCAAATCAATTTTTCCATCATTAAAATTTTAGCATAATACTGTTTGCGTCCATTTATATATGTAGAGCTCATTGTTTGTTGCTGGGTTTAAAAAAAAAAAAAAACAAACGAAACAAAAAACTTAAACCAATTTATTCAGTGAGATATAAGAAATAAAAGCCATTAAAATTTACTAGCAGATTATTTCTATGTAATTTTTGCTTGCATAATTTCTGCTTATTCCCCTAGGTCCTGCAAAATTAGGTAGAAGAATAAAGATAAATACCATATAGCATGTATATTTTTGCAGAAGGCACTGAAAACCAAAATCATGCAAAAGGCAGCAACATTTTGCTGTGGATATCTGTGAACATTTTGAAATCTATCTCAGAGTGGAAAAAAAACCCAGACCAAACCAAACTCAAACTCAAAACCCAGTGTCATATAAAAGTAGTTGTAAGAGTATGCTGATTTTTCAAAAGAACTTCCAGTTACTTTCTGAAAAAAAAAAAGAACAAAAAAACCCCTAAAAAACCAAAACACCCAACAAAAACTATGGAAACTATGTTAAGTATGATTAAGCAAATGGGCACATAGTAATTTTCTAACTTATTTTTAGGGCAAAGAAATTTCTAGTTTCTCTCAGGAGCACTTGAGTTACAAGCAACAACCAGAAGAGATAGAGGAAAAATAAAGAAGGCATAGATAAGACTAACTTGCAGCTCTGTAATGGCTCCTACAGAGTGCTCTAGTAGTGGCTAAATTCAATCAAGATTTACAAATGTTTTCCAAGGACCATATGTAAGGTACTTTTTCCCACTCCTCAAACTGTAATGTAGACCAAATATATTCTTGTTAATAAATTCTACCATTAAGCAAGGCTTTTTTTACAAAGCATTTCTTTTCACATATTCTACCCTTGTTAATTTTTTTTTCCATGGTCTATTAATGATTATTACTGAGTTTTCTTAGTTAACACCATAATTCTAGTAACATCGTCATACCTATTTTTAATTCGTGGGTATTTTGTTCAACTATAAAGAAACACACTGTAAGCAAAATGAAACAGAATAATTTTGATTTTCAAGCTATTGGGTAAAAAATCTGAAAGTACAGTAAAAGCTGTGTCAAATCACTCACTTTGCATGACTTATGCAAATAACAGTAAAAATATACACACTTTGAAAAGTGTAAATACCAGACTCTGTGGAAATCCACAGAACTCAGGACAAGTCAGAAATTAAAAAAAGAAAATTAAACCAAAAAACTGACAAGCTTTTCTTAATCATCTTTACTTCTTCCACCCCTTAAAAGAGAGCATGTATCATAAATTATTTACCTAGAAAAGATTCCTGATCTTGTGGAAACAGATTGCAATACATTATTTCTTTGGGCACCTACTGACCATTTTTCCTTATTTTATTTCTCTAAGAGAATCTCCAGAGATTTTCTCCAGTCCCTCTCTAAAGAAACAAACTCAACAGTCACCTCAAAATGCTAGTGGGGTTTATGTAAGGATTTCTTTGATTGGCAGGAAATTTGAAGCCTTTCCTTTTTTTTCCCATCTTTTTTCTCCAAAAGAACAACTGAGAAAAAATAGTTAAGAACAAGTAGATAATGCAGTCAGAAAGCAATCTTTCAAAAATGGAAGAGGCTGGACACATTTCTTCTAGATGACTAGATATTTCTGGCAGTTGTTTGTGCCCCTGTCACCTTTTTTTAGATGCATTCCTTCCTTGGAAAGGGAATCATATAATAAAGTAAAATATATTTGCCAAGAGCATAAAAGCACATGATAAGCTAAAAAATAACAGCAGTCTTTATGGTCACTGTGGTTTTATCTCCAAGAACTTGCAAGAAAATAAATAAATTCACTAGAAAGGACAGTTATACATTACCAAAATCCTTCCTGTGCTCCAGATATTGCCAGAAAACTGAGATGAGTTTTGCATTCACAAACGGAACACGACACAATCTTGTTTTGCATGGGCTTGCTTTCTGTAATGAAAGCTTTACACAGCTTGGCTTCATGAAGTAAAATGTTGATTGAAAATATTTGTGACAGTTGTGGGTAGTTAACAAAGTTGCTATTACAGTACTTCAATGAAATGTTGCCACTTTCAATGCTAGGTACTAAACTGGTTGGAGTATACAGCAGTATTTTAGACACTATACTATGTGTGAGCCCACATTCCATTAAATGAGTCACTTCTTCTGACTGACACCCCAATTTCTCATTGGAAACAGTGACATTATTTACTGGATGAAAAAATGAAGCCAAACATGAACTTATATTCCTATATTTTGTGATGGCAAAAAATCTGGCTTGCTTGTTAGAATTTGCAAAGTATAAAAAAGCCATTTAAAATTTGTTAAGCCTTTTGAAAAAGTGTTGATTAAGAAAAGAAACTATAGTCTGAGTCAACATAAATATTGTTACAATGTTTTATGAACTTTCTGTGTGTCAATGGGTATTAAAACACTAGATTATGGGAGATAATATGTCTTATAACACAGCCATGTCAGGGCTTTTTCTTTATTTGTTAGTTATTACTTTCTCAGGGTATTTGAAGTTATGCTTGCAATGTATCAAATAAAATAACAAATGAAAAATGGACATTTCAATACACTAAATTCACATTTATAGAATTGTTTTCATGGCCTTTGCACTCTTTACTTCTTTAGTTATCTTACATTAAATCAACAAATTTGCAGATTTTCTTGCCTTTAGATATATTAGAGATTTAACTGACTCCAGCTAAAGAGCATTTCAAATGATGCTGTATATTTTCTTAGCTCTTCTACACTAAGTATGCATTAAGAAAGTATCCATAATTCAATCACATGCATTGTATAGGAGCTGAAAAGTTAAATAAGAGTCTGATCTATTCCAGGAACCTTGTATCTCCAACAGACAGGAATCCTGTAGGAAAGAAGACTTGCTTATATCTCTCTGTCTTCTTCCACTTCCTTTTTTTCCTTTTGGTTGAAAGAACTACAGAAGTTCTTAAAGGGAACTAAAGAATAAAGGATACAGGTCCATACTGGACAAGGTTAAAAATCTGCCTAGAGTGCAGTAAAAAGCAGTTTAATATCCTTGTAGGTTAAATATGCATAACTAATCTGACAGTGTTACAGGCTGTGCCACAAAGTATGTATACTAGAGGAAGACTGGTGAATAATGTCTTGGAATCTGTGCCTTGCTCTCATGGAGCATCGACCAGTGGTAGCAAGTCTCTTAGGACCCATGCTCACAAAAAACATTATAAACTGTGTAAGGTAAAAAGTGTGAATCAAAACACCAAGAGTCCAAGAAGAATTTTTCTTTTTCCTTCCCATGGTCCAAGCTTCTCTGAGAATAAACAAATAAATAGGTAAATATTAAGGGCAATTAAAGTGTACTTAATATGAAATCAGAAGCTATGTTTTATTTCATACACTACAATATGATTTTTTTTTTCACAGATCTGATAACTCAAAGTGAAGATTCAGAGACATTTAGACTCCGAAGTCATATCAAAGCTCTTTTTCAAGTTAATGAAAGACATTTCCAGCTAGTGATTCATTCAACTTTAAAGCAGATAAATAATGTTAATTAGCCTCAGGGTATAGCTGCACTGATTATTGACAACTACTAAGATGTGATTTATGCCTAGATACTTACTTTCTTATGTTGAAGTTAAACAAATGTAAATCCCACTCTTAGTACTTTTCCTTCTTCATTCTTCTCTAAAATATGTGGATATGCGAAGACAATTTAAGGGTTTTTTTTTTTCAAATTTAATATATATTTTTTCATCTCTTCATAGGAAATAACATGAATTTTAAAATCTAACACTGGAAATACCCAAATATTTTTATATTACAAAGAGTTGAGTGTTCTTCTGCAAGCCACTGCATCTACTTTTATATTTCTTTATGACTGACTTGCACCAGTGAAAATATAAGCTGAAATTTCCTCATAAAAAGCATAGCAGATGAAAACGAAAAAAAAAAATAAACAAAGAATAGGTAAAAGAATAAGAATAACCAAGTGGCAGGACACATAACCAGAACATATATCATGTCAGTATTATATTAAGTAAATATTGCTTCAGCTGTTTCTACAGTTTTAGTAAAGCTCGCTAAATACACTTGGAAATGAACATCTTTAAGTTAGCTACCAAAGGCAACTGGAGTTCAATGTATCAATGCATATTATGTAGTCCAACTGTTTAAAAGAAACATAATTTTTTGAAATTTGTGTTCAATGTGGGAAAAAAAAGAAAAAAAAGAAAGAAAGAAGCATAACAGAATTATTGTCGCTGGAAGACTGATCTGCAGTGTTGTGATGATTGAAGCATGTTTGTGGATGAAAGCTTTGTGAATCTGGTTGTGAATTGAATGCTTTCTTATACTTAATTTCAGCATTAAATTACTCTTTTTTGTGTCTGCCTGAATCAGGCAGAAGAAAATTTGTGATATCTCAAACAGAGGTGAGATTTTGAGGAGATGAGACTGAACAATACTCTGACTGACAAGTACAAACCCATCTTTCTATAAATTGGGCATTTTGTTTCGAGCCTCTTCATTGTTGCTATTGGAACTATAAATTAAAGATAATATATAAATTACTGTTCTCCAACGCACTGCATTAATTTTGAGCATTTAATGACTTTATCATGTTCTTATGTAAACTTTTGTTGTGGTTAAAAGACCAGAGTATTAACAGAATATGTTGATGAACCAGAGTCATGCTGATAGTTAGTTCTGTGGGTTAACTTCAATAGGCATTTTACAAAGAGGGAGTTTCAGTTGTCTTTCCATGCCTTTCACTTTATGACCTAATTACTGGAAGAACGTGTTTGTATTATCAAGTTTTTTATTTTGATGAGCAATATTTTGTAGTTTCCTATTTAGTTTTCAACACCTTATTCATATGCACCTATGCGTTCATTGCTTTTTCATCTTTTATAATTTAGAGTCCATAGCTTGTCAGATGAATATACAGAGCAAGTCCATCTAATTTTGATAATTCAGGGAGGCAGATTCTGCTTCCCTAACATCTTCAGAACAACCTGCTTACTTTATACTCCTTATACTAAGAATTTAAGTACCCTCTGTTTCTAGACGTGCTGTTTCAGCTAGGCTATATCTATGCCAGCAAATCAGTCACTCCCTGAAAATGTTCTCTATCAATGGGTTTCACTCCTCTGAAATATTAAGCTATTTAAATGTTCTGCAGGCATGGCTCTGGACCATCGCAGTCAGTTCCTAGATTTGATCCGGGAGCCGAGCATGCATCAGGTACTATTTACAATGTATTGTTTGCAAGCAGTACCTTGGTTTGGAGAATACTAATGCTTAATAATATTTTTTTTCATGTCCGGCATATAACAGTCCCCATGAAATTTATTTTAGTAGTATAAATGTCACTTTATATACCTAAGTAGGTGCACAAAGCTGTTAGTACATAAGTGTATTATTGCCTCATGTCTAGATCTCTACCCGCAGTTCAAGATCTTTTGAGACATCAGCATGTTCACATTTACATACACACATATTCTGTACCATACAAAGATTTAAAAGCTATTCAATCGTCATTGAATCAGATGGTTCACCAAGTCTGCAGAGAATAGAGATCTACAGAGGTAAATAGGTGAGATTGATTACAACAATTGCTATTTTTTTTAGTTGAAGTGGCTTGTATATTTAGGTATTATGAAGTGACATGTCAAAGAATTTTCCTCTGACTGTTTCCTTAAGCACGGAAGTCCTTATTTTAAGATAAGACCAAACTGACAGCACAAAGTACCCTGACTGACACTAGCCGACTGGTAGTCTTTACTATGATCTGAGTGCTAATACATTTTTAACAGCTGACCCACATACGTCAACTTGAATTTTATCTCACATCTTTGGATTTAAAAATTGCTAAAAATTAGTTCTATTTTATTCAACAGTATTAATTTTGTGGAAAAATATATATAGAGAAATTCATATTGATAGTTCCATACTTAAACAAGGGCTTTTACATGAAAGAGACACCTAGAAACACAGATTAGGAGTCAAAATTAAAAAGCAGATTACACTACTGTGAGAAATTCAGTGTAACAAAATCTCCAAAGCTATAAAATATTTCTCTGAATTAAAAAATACATCTTTCACTTCTGTTTTAAGTACTAATAATGATTTTTCCCTATTTACAGTTCTATAAGAATGGAATTGGTTGATATTTTTTATTGCTGTAAAACTTGTTATTACAAATTTATTGGCATAGCACTGAGATTATTATCTCAAATATCAGTTTGAAATTAATTTAGAGTATTTAGGTATCTGATGGCAAAGTACAGTGGATTTATGGAGGAGATATTTTGTGCAGATCTGTAGGAAGCAAATGAACATAAGATATAAATGAAACTCACATTGGAAAAAAAATGTGAAATAAAAAATAAGGAGAAATATTTAGTCTGACATTCAGATAGGTATTTCATAAATGTTAGTAATTTCTTCTGGAAGGGTCAAGAGGGAGCACTTCTTACAATTCTTTCTAGAAGCTAGTTTGTATGGATAATTTTTCACAGTGCAGAATGCATTTATCAAAAGAGACTGAGTATTAATATTTGACATAGTATACGAAGTGTTATAAATCAAATTTCCCATGTTACTTTGAAGTAAATTCTCAAAATGTGCTTTTTCCTCCACCTCTACTAAAACTGATCTCAATTTGTTTGATACTTTTCTCATACAATTTTTCCTATATTTTAAAGTACAAGGATTTCATCTTCAAACATATTAAACAGAAAGGGGAAGGCTGGATCTGCAGTTACTTAAATGCTGGAAAACCTCTGAACGTACTGACTTGGATGTATTGGTGAGCCAAAAAAAGACATTACAGGTCATGCACCCTTTCTGTATGCCTTTATAGCTGAAAATAAGAATAGGGATTACAGGCACAGATCCTTTGAAATGAATCTTATCCTGAGCATTGGAAGATGGAGTTAAATTTAAATCTGATATACAGAATTTTAAAGAGGAAGCTTTCTAGCAATATGCTAATGACTTGTAATGTTTTTCTGTTTTTCTATCTGTACAATGGTTTCTGAAAAATTAGGAACAGTGCCTTGGATTTTCCTATTTTTTTATTTCTCATGCTCTTTTATATCACAAAAGTATGATACTTTTATTGAATTGACAGATAAATTAGTAAGCAATTAAGATAAGAACATTTTATAGCTTGTGAAAATGTGATAACTATTGAGAAGAAATATCTGAGGGTCTTTAAAATGCTTAGTACTATTGGAAAATAAAATTGGTAATTTCTGTTTATATACTTAGAAAGCAATATACTAATTCTGAAGAACTTTCTAGTAAAGAACCTGAATTTGAGCAAAAGTTATAGTCTTTAACTCTATAGATGCCAGGGACCTCCAAAAGAAAAATAGATATACTTGTCCTCATTAACCTACCTCTAAGTATCACCCCATTCCTGATACTCAGAGAAGGATCCAGTGCCAGAGTTATTCAAAGTTGTTTGAATGTCACTGTTCTCTGCTTAATGAAAACTTCCTGACCTTGTGCTTTTGGAGCTAATATAGGAAGTCATCTGTACTACAGGCAGTACAGAAAAGCTCCTGCTGCCTTTCCAGAGAGTTTAACAAACACAGTATTTATGAAATGCTGAAATGAAATCAGCATATCATCAAGACATGCTTGCAACAGCTGAAGAAACCTTCAGGGAATGTTACTGGTTATAGCACCTTTAAAATGGCAACTTCTAAATTAAACTTGTCCTACAGGACATATCTTCAGCACAGTATTCTGGCATTCTCACTTTGCTTCCTGACTGAATGGTCATTGACATTCTGGGGGTTCTGAGGGAGCATTGTGTTGTGGGTTTTTGTTATTTGGCTTTTTTTTTAACTATGCACATATAAATATACTGTTGGGGTTTTTTTCTCTCTCTCAAAATAGGTCACAACCACATGAATGGAAAATAGATCTTTTTTTCAAAATTAACTACTTCAGGAAAAAAATGCCTGTAATACAGTTTAACATTAATATATAATTATGTCTAAACACCACTCCAAAGAAAATGACACATTCAAAAAGCAAAATACTGTATTTCCCCTACCACAGTATTAGCTCAAAAGAGATACAAAGTCCTATACAAGCATACACATTTACTGATCTTGAAAAATGCTGATTTGTTTAATCAGGCAGGATAAGCATACAGCATTAAGTTATAGAATCTAAAATCAATAACAAAGAAAATCATTCCTGGCTCATTTTAGTAGAAATGTGATTTGCACCAGAATGTTAAAGTCAGAAGTGTGCTGATGCAAACGAATTTTCCTTTTTCTAATTTAGTTCAGAGAAACTAGGACTCATAGAAATTGTTCATGCCCAATTTTTTCAGAATAATTAAATAAAATCTATTGGTCAGCATAGTTAGAACAATGAAAAAGAAAACACCGTGGCTCTAAGTTGAATTTATAGGCCTTTGTTACCCAGCTTGTCCTCTTTATGTATATTTTTTTTTTCTGTGGTGATAAATAGCTAGAACTGGCAGCATTCTCTGTCACCTGCTTGAAATTTTCTGTCTCTAGAACCATCTTTTGCTGACACAGCTCAAATGTTTGAAGCTGCATCTCTTCATATACATTGCATAAAAATTCAGGATTTTTTCCAATTCATTCCTTTCACTCACATGGAAGAATAATTAGCACCTTTACAGTGGCTTAGAGTATTAAGAGGTATCCTGCAACAGGTGAATTCTTTCAGTGTATTGACCTTGTATGAACTTGTCATTTGGTTCCAGGGAAGCAATAACCTTTAATCTTCATGAAATAATGTCTTGCTCTTAGTGTTTTTCAAGCTGTGTTTAAGACAATTCTAAAACTGAATAAAAGGGACTTATGCTTTGCGAGTCTCTTATAAATATATTACTTCTCTAAGTGGTGAATATTTCAAAGGGTGGGAGAAAAAAACCTACTTTGTCTCTTTCCTGGCAGAAGGAAGCCTTGTTTCTCATTTAAGTCCATGCCTTTTCTCAGAATATTCCTCTTCCTTCCTGCAATCAAAACTTAAATAAAACTGGAGGTTTGGTATTCATTAGTGAACAGGCTCCCATCTTATTATAAAACCCATTTTGAATGATGCAGTTTCAAAGAGATTTCTTTCCATTTCTCCCTAAGGTATAGAGGAAGATTTGGAGTAAGCAATGAATGAGAAATACATCATCCTATTAAGATAAACTTTTAGTTAATTGAGGAATGTTATATTTGCTACTTTATGCTTATATATATAAATATATATATATATATATGATAGTTAATACTATGCTTAATGTTGTATTTTGCTGCTTCACATTAGACATGTTTTGTTGCCAGGCATTTTGACAAATGACTTGTAAGGTTGCTTTGTCATAGCAATAATGGAAAATTCATAAGATTAACAAGGAATTCATTGCAAAATCTCTCAGAATTAAATATTTAAACATTGTAACCAAGTGTAGACTTGGGAAAAAACATATGTTAAAGGATACAGCAAGGTAACCTAGGGTATCAATAAAAATGCTCACTTGAAATATCTGAGGCAGAATTAGTATACCTTGTTTTCTATCCCTCTTCACTGCAGGGTGGGGACACAAGTCACAGCTGATCTTTCCTATTCTATTCTGAGTCTATATAGACTAGATATTTTCATTAAAAAAAATAAAAATAAATTGCTTTGATATTGGCAATACAGGGTCATTGACTTAATTTCTGCATGTTTTTTTGCTCAGTAGAAATATAGAATTTTATGAAAATTTTAGGGGTACTTTTTGATTATTTGAATGCAGGAAATACTATGAACTGAAGTGAATTTATCTAAATTTAATCTAAACTGTAATTTTAAAAAATCATATGTTACATTAGCAAAAATAGATGTTGATGTGATTAGAGCTTTAATTTGAAGCCAGCACCAGCTTGGTCTGAGAGGTCAGTTTTTGCTATTTGACTGATGATGATAAAATTTACTTTCATATGTTCTTGTTAATACTTCTTCTCAATATTCTACTTCCCAAATATCAGGAAGTACCATTATCACCAGTACAGTAGTATCCAAATCTTTAGGCCCAGCACTACACATACAAATGCAGGAATTCAAATATTGGAGGCATTTGCTTGTTAAGGAAAAGTTCAACTATTGTAGGTTAATTTTTCTCTTTTTTATCGATTTTAACTTCTATTAAGTAGAAACATTCTTACTCTTTTCAATCTCTCTTGAATTGCTCAATTAAAAAAATCTGTTTTCTCTAATATTTTCCTCACCATTAACTTAATTTCTAAATCATTAATGGAAATATTTAACTACATGAAAGTATCATATAACTTCAAAATACCTTATTATTAATCTTTTGTTATACTGGAACATATATTCTTCCTTTAGGTATTCTATATACTTTTAGACAGATGATTAAATGTTTAATCTTTATCTACAATTATTCATTTTTTGTATTGCTTTCTTGTGTGGCACCTTGTCACAAGGTTTTTCAAAGTCTACTAAAATTATGTGGACTGTTGTACCTCTACTTAGATTTTCTTGTATGTAGTTCCTAGGAACTCTCACAGATTGATACAATTCCCCTCTGTAAAAAAATATAGTGATTAGTTCCCTTTGAAAGTGCAAATGCACTGAAGAATAATTAAACGAGAATAGAAAGTTGACAAAACTTTTTCAATGAGGCTAAAAGAATTTCCTTTTTTTTTCATTAATAGACTACTTAGTGGTAATTAAGGAAGTGACATTATAAACTGGAAAACTCCCAAACTAGATTAGCATATTAAAATAATATGCGACACAAAAGTCAGAAAGTAATATCAGGAATTTCTCAGTCTCTTATAAGTTGTAATTTTTTATCACAGGTAGGCTTACCCCTCCTCTTATGAACTGTCTTTTAATCCTTAATTTTTAAAGGCCATTTTAGTATGGATGTAAAAGTGTTAGCACACAGCTTTCTAGGAAATACCAAAATGAAGAAAAGTATGCCTAATTGCTAATAATACATTAAAAAATATGGAATATTTAATTGTATTTCATAGAGAAAGATTTAGAAAAAGATATTATTACTTTCCATCTAATACTGAACGGAATTTTTTTTTTTCCCCAAAATTTTGATAGATGTGTTCTGTTCTTCCACAATGACAATCTGAAACTTTCTGTTCTTCCACAGTGGCAATCTTAATAACTTTTACTACCTAGCTCAACCATAAAATTTTCCAAAATAAATAGGACAGAGGAGAGAAGCAACTTCTGAAGTAATTATAGGTAAATGAAACATGAAGAACACCTATGAAAGAAAAAAACCACACATTAATGGAGGCTCAAAGTTGCCAGAATGACAATAAAATTCCTTTTCCTTCACAGAGTATCAAATTAACTATTTAGGTTTATCAAGGCAAGTCAGAATTAATTTTTTAACCTTTCCTTTATAAATCTGTACACTATAGTTGCTCTAATACTTCATGAGTCCTGTAGTTCTTCTGTGGAATTCATTGAGCCTAAGGTCAAAGAATTGACCATGCTTCTCATTAAGCATTGGCTAATTTTTTTTCAAAATAAGTCCCAAAGATACAAGCAGAACTTAACATATACCTGTGGTTATATATGATGCCTGAGTACAGAGTCCATTCCCTGAAAGAAAACACAGGCTTGTGTATTCTGCAGGATAATTTCTTTCAGTCACAATCACAACACAAAGAAACTCACCTAAATGTTTAGTCAGTGTAAAACAAAATGTTTTCACTCAGCTTAACTATCAGAAATACTCTGTTTCAAGATAAAACAAACAAAAGACCAAAGTGAAAATTCCTAACTCTGGGCCCTGTAGAGAAAAGCATATGAGGAAAACAGTCTTTTCTGTCAGCAGCTTTTTTGATTTTCTTTTACTATTGGATCCATTTAGATATGCTCCATAAACCTTCTTTAGGGTCTCTCTTACTTGCTCATGTGGCTTCTTCCTTCCTTTGGTTATAAATATTTCCCGGAGTACTAAGCTCATGCTGCACCCCTAGAGATGTGGAACACACATAATTATCTTCTATGATGATGCCACAAAAAAAATTATATTTTGTGTGTAGCAAAAAAAAANTTTTGGTGGAAAAAAAAAAAAAAAAAAAAAAACCAACAAAAAAAAAAACAAACACCCAAAAAATTAAAATCTTTAAAACTAAGTTTTAGATAAAAGTACGTTGATGATATAAGTTTTGAAGATATTATTTGTGAGGCTATTAATAAAATGCTGTGATCAATATTGCTAAAAAGAAAATAAAGTTAAATTAAAAATTGGAAAGATTTCAAAGAACAGATCAAATTTATCTTAGAGTTTAAGAACCATCTGGGAAAAATATACTTATCTAGTTTCACTGTCTTTGTGGTAGTCTTATCATACTTTGTATATTTAATTTAAAAGATGAAGACATATAAATTCCATTTAAGAGAGAAATGAAAAAGAAGATATCTCAAAACCTGAAATACAAAAAATAAATAATCAGAATAAAATATTTTACCAGTAACAGTAAGTAATCATAAGTAAAATGGAAATAGGATATTAACCTTTTTTATCATTAAAAAGAAAATAGGATGTAGTGATAGTCAGTAAAAACGTCCTTGTCTTCAAAATGTTAGCTGTGTTTCTACCTAGAAAAAGGAAACTTCTCAGAAAAAAGAATAGGTAGTTATAAAGTGTTTGAAGGACAAGTGAAAACTTCCAATGCTTGAGAGAGAACACATTTTGATGCTTCTGAGTGAAACTAATTATGTCCTAGTTAACGTGTATCATAGTAAATTAGGAGATGCAATCAGAAATCATGAGATTTATATCCAACAGTAAATGAAATTCAGAACTAGAAAAACAATTTATTTATTGCTGGTTTCCATGTATGTTAAAACATAAAGATTCAACAGATTGTGATCCTTGCTAAGTGATGGCTCTTAAAATAACATTCATATTACTCTGTATGGTATATTGTCAACAGAATGAAATCCATGTCAGCTGTACTATTACAATTTTTTATTAGAAAATCTATGAAAGCTTTACTGAGAATTTAATTTTGGAATATTGTATGGCTTTGAAATTCACACTTCTGCTCTTAGTTTAAAATAGATAATGGAATTTCCCTCTGGATGTATTTTAAAGACCGGTTCAGGGCATAGAGGGAATTTCTGAAAGAAATTTTGTCAATACTACTCCACTCACTAAATTTGAATCAATTTAAACCTTCTTATAACTGAATGAGAGCAGATTTTCTTTTTTAGTTCATGTATTGTCAATGTACTTACTACAGTTCAAAGTGTGAAATTTTTATTGCCACTGTTAATACTTGAACTAGAAAGAACAGAGTTTAACTGTTATAGAAAAACTCTATTTTTAGTTTAAAATATCTGTAATTTCATATCTGTATTATAGAGGAATATGAGAGTGTCACTGTGAAACAAGCAAATTCTACTGATGAATTAATAGACATCAGAAAGGACTCTAGCATTAGGCTATTTACATGAGAAATGGAAGACAAAGGTTTAAACCTTAGTTCTGAATAGTCAGTGTAAATCCAGAAACTTTGATATTCAAATTCTCGTATTTAGATCTATAGTATTCATTGATTTTATATGTAAAATTTTAACAAAGACAAACAAAAGTATTGATTCCTTTCAAGATAACAGAAGAAAATTTTAAATCTCAGAATATTCCATGGAAGACCTTTTCTCTAACTGGAAACCTTGCTGGATAATGTCACGCATCATTTTATTAAAGTTCTCAATTTGTCTTATTATTTAAATACACACTGCTTTATCTGACCAAATATTGGACTTTCCGTGGTACTAATTGACAGAGAAGTCCTGACCGTATAAATTTGCAGTGAGACATAGTATGAAAAGAAATCAATATAAAACAAGAAAGCAATTTTTAGCAATTTTCAGATGAAAATTCTTTTGTTCTTGTATATTTTTTCAGATGCCCCCAGAAGGAAAACAAAGACAAAGCATATTATACATAATTCATCTAGGAAAGAGTGGGATACAAGTCTGCTCCATTAGCAGTAATTTAGTTTCTGCATTAATAAAAATTGTTCTAGCAATAAATTAAATGAACTGTATACTTTCAGTTTCTGAAGAAATCCTATGTTCTCTATCTTGTGGCGTTCAATTTATATCAAAGATATTTATATTTTGATGCCCTAACTAAATAAATCACTTCTATATTTTAGGATAAAAAGCTTTAAACAGAGTGTGCACTGTTTCACTATGAAAAGTTTTGTCTAGCTAATTCATTAATGAAAGGCACAAAGTTATAAAAACCTGCTGTTGTCATGGTTTAACCCTGGCCAGCAGCCGAGCCCCAGGCAGCTGCTCTCTCGCTTCCCCTCTAGTGGATCAGGGACATAATTGAAAGGGTACAAGCTATAAAACCGGGCTGAGATAAAGGCAGTTTAATGGGGAAAGAACACATGAAAAACAAAAAAAGGAATTATTTTACTGCTTCCCATGAGCAGGCAGGTATTCAGCCATCTCCAGGAGAGCTGGGCCCCATTGTATAGCATGGTGACTTGGGAAGACAAATACTATCACTCCAGAAGTCCCTCTCTTCCTCCTTCTTCCCCCACTTTACACACTGAGCATGACGCCACATGGTCTGGAATGTCCCTTTGGTTAGTAGGAGTCACCTGTCCTGGCTGTGTCTCCTCCCAGCCTCCCATGTACCCTTAGCCCCCTTGCCAGTGTGGCAGTACAAACAGCAGAGAAGGCCTTGGCTCTGTGTAAGCCCTGATGAACAATAACAAAACATCTCTGTATTACCAAGCCTTGTGTTCAGCATAAATCCAGAACACAACCCCATACCAGCCACTGTGAAGAAAATGAAATCTCCTCCAGTCAAAAGCATGACAACTATTTAGAAGTTGTGGGATTTTTGTGTTGACTTAAAATACTGTGTAGGGGGAAAAAGGGCTCCATGGTGCCAGGTTTTTCTTTTCTTATCTCATTTACCTCCCAAAGTCAGTATTCCAGATATTTGTATTAAATGTAGAAAACAGCCTTTCAATACTCATGCATTTGTTAGCATTTTGTGAGGAAGACTTACAGAAAAAGAAATCTTTTAAACATCAGCATTAATGAGAAGTTAAAGTGTTATGCCAAATGTGACAGCACTCAAAAATTGTGTGCCTCCTTATCTGCTTTTCTTGCATCAGTACGTAAGTGGCACTTTTTTCTTTCGGTGCATTAAATATTTTAATTAACTTTAAGAGCCGTTATGAGAACCTGTTCCAGTGAATGCTGCGTGACTTCCTAGGTTCTGGCAACACTGTAACTCAATGGGTCCAGGGCTGACACTGTGAAAGTAGAACAGCAATCAAATGCTCTGTTCTACAAACGATATTATGACTTTCTTGACCCTCAGCAAAACCTTCCTACTCTCTTCCATCCTTTCTTACCTGAGAAAAAGCAAAAGTAGTGTCTGCAAATGCATGAAGGCAATAATCTTGCTGTACTCTTCCAGTGACCATTCTGTTCTTCTGGAGAAAAAAAGAAAACCTGTTATGAATGTCATCTGTTTATTCTTTCTGAGGTAAAGCAAAAATTACTCCTAATCTGAAACTCTAACTGATTTACAGTTTCCATGAAATGGCACATTCTCAGCTGTTGTCAGCTACCTTAAGTTTCCAAAGAATTTTTATATCACCAAAAATATGCACAGGCTTACACATGCTTATGTGTTCTTTTTCCAAGGTGTGCAAGAGGAACAAGAAGCACGTATTTTACAACAGTTGGCCAAAATAATCTTCAAACACATTTATTTTTCAACTGAATTCTGCTCACCAAAAGGCTCTGTACAACACTCTGTGTGCAGCTGTTCACATTCATTTGGTTGACTCCAGACATAACCCAAATCTGATTCCTCATCAATCATGATCCCAAGTGTCACATTATTTTAATCACACAGCCATAATGATTAGATTTTATCTTTTCCCAAGCTTTAAAATCACTGTACCAGCCTAAAATTGCTGTAGAATTGTGCTTTTACATACATAAAACTTAAAACTATAACATTGGAATTATTTTAACCAGTTTAGCCATCAAAATTGTCTCTTTATCTTCAGCCTATGTTGAAGCAGTACTCTGAATAAGGTACATAAGTTCTGTATGTAGTCAAAGGACAGCAGTGGATGTACTTGAAGATTTGCAGACACTGAGCATCACATTTAAACTGGCCCAATTTTTTCCTGGAGATTCTAGAATACATATAGTCATAAAATACACGGTCAGCAGTTATTATACAGCTAAACACATAGTACAAATGAAAAAAAGAAATACCACTTGTAAGACTTTTTTTAACTTTTTTTCCCCAAATATGAGAGTTGGCCTAATAAAAAATACTGACTCTCCGTTTTACCTTCCTCTGGAATGCAAATGTATCATTGTGATAGTTTTCCCACTGAGAAAGGATTGTCCCAGGGATAGTCTTATCCTTTAAAAATCCTCTTAATAACTTCTGGTTCCCAAGATAAGGCAGTCAAGTCAGAATCTATTAATATTTAAAATTTCTATTGACAAAATAGAAGATGATTTCTGTAACAATCATCTTTGAAGAAATTAAGTATTCTTTGATTGAATGAATTTGCTTATACAGAAATAATGCTTTCAGTATATTAATTAACTAAATGTTGCTTGTAGTATAACACTAATAAATTTTGTACTTTTCATTATGTGATTAACGTATAAATGCAGGTAGGCACTCATTCAGATTTTAATTTACATTATTGTTAACAAAAATTTAATTATAGTAATTTGAAATAAGATTAGTTATATAATCTACAAATGAATTCTTTAACTTAAAAGAGTTTTATGATAATTCAATTGTGATTTTTTTTTTTGCTTTTAATGTGAAGAATATTAAGAACTTCTCTGTTTTTCAGTAAAAATTATGGGTGTTGGGGTGTATGGGAGGTGAACTACTGGAAACCACTATTTCTAGTTTTCTTCTGTAACTAGAAAAAACCCATAACAATATTGACCCAATTAGAGTAATTATATGACTTTTATTTTTATTAAAAAAAAAAAAAAATTGTGGGGTTTTTAATTGGTTTGGTTACTCTTACTTTATTGTAAGAGCAAACATGGATAAAAGCAATAATTGACATGGTTCCAATTAACATTGGAGGAAAGAGAAACTTGCCAAGGCTACAGGATCAAGGTGAAGGTTGAAAATGTGGAGAATATGAGGGAGAAAAAGCGAAAATATTTCTGAATTTACCTATGAAGAGCATGAAATATTAAAAGGGCAGAGAGGCCTTTCATGGAGCAGAAAATTGAAATGAGAAAGGGAGTCATGGCAGAGTTGAATAAAAAAAAAACCTGTAAAACTGTACTGGATAAGAAAGGAAACCCATAATTTTATGGTAGCCTAGAACTTGATTTTCACTCAGATCAACCAGGACAATGTGCATGAGCCCTATGGTCTGAGAACAGTTGCAGAAATTCTCTTTTGTAACTTTCCTGTTGATAAACAGATTAAAGAATATCTTCTTCCAGCTTATTTCCCAAGTTTTTTGTTTATTTGAGTTTTTTGTTTGTTTGTTTGTTTGTTTGAACTGTTTAATCTGTAGATGAGCTTTATTAGGGAAGGTGTATGAGAACCATTTGAATACAAATTTGAAAGGAATGGGAACCACAGATAGGTGAAAAATATTCTTTGGTAGCGTACTACTGTGCATACTTTTAAAATCTCCTGGATGCATCTCTACATAAATTTCAGAATTCTTTTGGTGAGGTAGACTGTAGATGCTTAGGATATAGTGAATTAGCATGTTCCCTAAGGCTTAAAGAAAGAAGAAACAAACCAGCAATTTCTGTATTTTTTGTCTTATTTTTATATTTCAGAGTTTGAGACTTCTTCATGTAGTATGTTAGGATTTATTAGACAGTTGCGCAGACCAAGAATAAATTTTCAGAGCTCTGAAGTCATGCAATGCTTATTTGATTTATTTATAATATACATGAGGCAAGTTAAAGTCCCTGCTTTCTTGCTCCCTATCAATGGCTCTTTGGTCTGCATATCTCAAAGCATTTTAAATTATGAAAGTGAATGTTTTCCCTTTTCTTTCAACGAAGAGAGAAGGAATCTCAGATCTGAGATCTTTGATGGTCAAGTATAGACAGTGCTTTTTGCTTGTTTTTAAGCCAGACATTCCTTTTTTTTCTTCTTCCCCTGAACTTTTTATTTTTCAAATTGATTTTTTCCTCACTGATGACTTGAGAAATCCAATATTTACCCAGTTCCAATAAAAATCAGAATATGTATGAGAAAAGGATATTTATTCTATGTGTATCTTCTTGTACTGAATGTCAAGAACTTTCACTGGAAAAAAAATGAAAAGCAGAAACAAAACCAGCCAAATAAAAACAACGAAAAACACCCTCAAAAACAGCAACAACAACAAATAAAAACCAAACCACAAAGCCCTTTTCTAACCAAGAACAACTTACAAAAATAGCGTGTAGGTATTTTGCCGATGACCATGTGTAAAGCCAAAACAAATTAATCCTGATCTTTATTTGTGTGCATTTATATGGACCCCATTGAGACATCTATTTCTGTGATGACAGCACAGAGAAGTTGTATAAAGCATACAGGACCACTTCTACCTAAAACATCATATCGTTTTTATGCACAGATTCCACTGACAACCATTTACATAGGAGAAAATTCAGAGCAGTAGCTAACATTTATGAGGTGTGCTTGATTTTTACATGCAATAGAATGCTAGCATTTGAAAGTGGATCAGCTGTAAAATGTCTTTAAAGCCACGTGCAGAGCTCTAGGAGCTGTAATACACAAATTATTGTCCCTGAAGCAAACAACAATTCAAATGGGAATGTGCAAAGTTTTAGTCCTTAAGCTTGATCTTGAACTAGCACTACACTTCCTTGAAAAACCACAGCTGAAAGTGAAATCCGCTACAAGACCATGACAGAGATCAGCCAGGAAATCATAAAGCCAGGTGACATTGAGAGGAAATGCATTCCAGGTTTGTCGTCTGATTTCGTTGTTAGAGGAGATGCAGAAAAATCTCTTTCCAGAAACAAAAAGCATAAATCACTGTAGGGTTAAATCTGACAATACACATCAGCTGATTTAGCTCATAAATTGTAAACTTAACTGCTGTTGAAGTTCAGAAATCCAGTTTTGCATATCTAGGAAGGCCGTTGTCTTCATTCATTTATCTCAGAATACGGATTGGCACCCAGCATAGCAAAAACATGCACAGATTCTTTTATTTATTTGTTTCATTCATTAACAAAAAAAGGACAGTAGAAGGAAAGCACTTAAGTGTCTTGGTCTTCATGATTATGGTTATGGTTATGGTTATGGTTATTATTATTATTATTATTATTATTATTATTATTATTATTATTATTATTATTATTATTATTACTACTGTTATTCAAATCCCTTGCAATATATTTCTTCTTATGTAAAACCAGACTATAAATCACAAAAAAGTCCCAACAATTCCCCAACTCCCCCCCAAAACTATGTACATATAAAATGCATAGTGAATATATATTTGTAGTTCAGATATACATATAAATATATGTATTTCCCAGAAACTTTTGATTTAATTATGTCAAAAAGACTGGAAAAGTACTATTTTTAAAATCAAATTGTAAAAATTCTGTATTATTTGTAAGGTGTTGATTTTTCGTGTCAAAAATTGGTAGAGTGTTTCTTATTCTAGTAAAATGTTGATGTTAATTTCTTTTCATTTATTCAGAAATCATTAAATTCTATTTTTCAATATCTATGTGATCTCATAGAAACATAAAATGATTAAACAAAAAGCACAGACAATAGAAATTGACATATTTTAAAGCGCTTATTTTCCTGAAACAATTGTTTTAATGTGTAAAATAAATGTAAAACATCTATATATCAGTCAGAATTATTATTAAATTACATATATACAGATGTGTATCTACACTAAGTGCAAAAATTCTAAATTCTTCAAAATTGCTTTCCATTTCTTATATTTGTCTCCATTAATTTTTTTCCTGTTCTCCACAAGCTTAATTTGTTATTTAAAATAATTGTATTCAAGCTGTTTGTATTTTCCTTAGCATTCTTCACTGTGAGATATGTGAAGTAACTAACTTGAAAAATTTTTCAATAGCAGTTCTGAAGAAATCTGAAAATTTTAGGCTGGGTCACTGCTAATACAATCTAAAAGTTTTCTTTTAGAGAGCACTCTTACATAGTTTAGAGGATAAAAATGTTCGAGTAAATGTGATTTTAGGGTTAGTATTTGTTTATTTGAAAGATTGGATTTGTGGCAGTTTGGGAAGCTTTGCAGTTTTAGGTCTCTGATGTTTGAAACCTGAATTCATTTCCTATACACACTTGTAAGAATTGTTCAAAGACCTTGAGGACCAAGAAGTTTCCTAACACATTCAAACATCTTGGTATTTTGTTTACCATAGTATGCAATACCACCTTTTGAGACACCTTATTGGTTTGCTGATTTTCAAAATTTAAAAAGAGTCCCACTACAAAAAAAATCAAAGCTCTAATATATATCCCAAATAAGATGCCTCAAAAGAAAAGCATTGCCTGATTGTTTTATTTACCTCTGAAAATCTTACTTATGTGCTTATCTTGGTCTTTTTTTTCAAAATACAACTAAAAACTACAAACAAAATCATATAAAATCAAAAACAGACTACTTGGAAGCTCCTAGCAGGTTTTCCTTGCTGTCAAAACAGTTAATGTCAAGCCAAAACCAGCAGCACCTTCAAAGTGACATTCTAAATGGGTTAATCTTGATAGATGTCTCAATAAATAATATATGATAATTTATATGCATAAAATGAATTAATTTAGAAATATGATGATAATTTTTGCAAACAGAAGCAAAGTCATAGAAAATTAACATCAAAATCTCTATTAGAATGAGTCTAATTTTTTCAATGACTGCAGCAATGTTGCAGTTAATACTTGTCAATCACAATGCATTAAGCTGAACACTTCATATGAAATGTAATAACATGTCCTAACATTTGCCAGTAATAACAACAACAACATTTTTATTAGTATTTTATTATTTCTAAATTTTACTACAAACAGATTTTGATGGAAATCACTGAAGAATGACTAATATAAAGAACATGAAAGACAATGCCATCATTTTCTTAATTTTTCAGAATTTTCAGATTTATGATTTTTTTATTTGACAAATATTTTATAAATATGTATTGAAGTTTTATTTTTTAATTCCTCAAATGAACATCAGTTACAAGGAAGAGAAGAGAAACGAGTTAAATATATTGTTTTGTATTTATATTTACAAAAAACATTTCAATTATGTTCTCTTTTAAAGATGGATAATGATCAATAACCATGGGAACTCTCTTCCTAAACTTATCTCATTAAGAGTTAGGCACTTACTATAAGGTAGGTGTCTATAAAGTCTGTGACCACTTCATAAATTTTAGATGCTTAACAATCTTGCATGCTACATATCCATCTTCGGTTGGGTTGAAAATTCCACTGCAAAGTTAAATGAAATTAATTCTGTCCCTACTCTCTTAGGATACATAAATATTGATGTAATGCAGTTTGAAATAAGAGCTTCATTCAGTCTGTATAGCTTGAATTCTTTGGTCAAATTGACTGAACTTTGTTTAGTCATACTGTGTGGGATTCATCTGACTATAGGCAAACGTGCAAGAGCGATCTAGAGAAGTTTGGCTCACTTTCCTCTGAAGCATATACCACTACTCTTCATTCTACCATGAAAGCTTGGTTTAAACTGAAAAACCTAATTTTCAGACATGAAAATCTTCATGAAATAATTCTTGTCAAAGATGTCAAAGAACATGACAAATATATATTGCAAAAATCTTTGGAGGATTTGCCCAGTATTTCTCTGAATTTTACCATTTAATCAGACTTAACTAGTAGCTGAATTAGTAAAACATTCATGTCTCACATGTCAACATCATTCTTTAAAATCTGACATTGCATAATTATGATAGTCCTTCTTGATTATCTTGAAATGGCTGTTCATATATGCTCAACTAGCACATTAATATGAGCACTAGTCAGAAGCATACAAAATTGTTGCACCAGGGAATTCAGAAGACATGGTTAAAGGTTGCAGAGGTAGAATCCTGTGATCACAGTTGGTATGAAAGGTTCTGTTACTGCTCTTGGTTATGGCTGTGGCATATTCTTAAGGTGAAGAACATCTCCATCTGGCCTCACTAAAATGATACAATCACAGAAATACCCATCACTTCTTTGATCACTGAGGAAAGATGTAGCTGAATCACGAAGTCAGCTGTCATGCAATCCCTAGAATTGTGAAAAGAATGGCTAAAATAAAAGCTTTAGATTGAGCAAAAGAAAAAAATTCTTTCCGCTCCCTAATTCAGTTTTTAATTTTATTATGGATAGTATTAGAAAAATTATTTTGATGTAAAATATTTCTTTCTCATTAATAACAAGAGAGACACTTTTATGATCTTGAACTTGTGTTTCAACAATTATTTGAGTGCCTGTACAAAATTAAGACTACTAAACCAAAATAAATGGAAATCCTATTTCAGTGTCTAAATACATCTCTGTGTTAGGAACATTCTCATGACTGAAATATTAAAGTCAGGAATGTTATTCATAGCATTTTCAGTTAAAACTGAATTGGGACAAGGGGAGCGGGAGTGCATTTTACTCTTGAAGGGAAGGTTTTATTGTTTGGAATCCATACCAAAATATATAGCCGTAAGTCCCCAAAACACATTAGAACGGATGTTAACCAATAGAAGCAGTAGTTTACTGATTTTCATCTGAAAAACAAAAACTGCAGTATTCAAATCAGTGATATACTATGATGCTCAAATTTCAAATACAAAATATCTATAGAATTTACAAGTTGCAGAGTAAAAAATTGTTTTTCTCTGAATGACGTTTATCAAATATGGGAGACCACTCTGGTAGATCCTTGTGAATTTGAAAACTATGAAAGTTTAGATGAAAAAGATATGAGCAGAAATGTATGACAACAATTGGTAAATATTTAAGACATTTCCAAGCTAATCAATATCTGGAATTGATAACTTTGGTGTAAAATAAATAGTGAATACATACAAACAAAAAAATCTATACTTCCTATGAAGCAAATGGAACAAGGCTATAAAATATAAATGACACCTCTTTCCCCAAACATAGAGGCCTTCAGCATATACAGACAGAAAAACATGAAGGTTTATAAATAAATAATAAACCAGAAGCTACAGGAGAACATGAATATGGAAAAGAATAAGAAAATGCAATAAGAATTTTCCAGAACAATGCTAGATTATTTAATTTAACATAGTTATAATTTCACTATTGTATACTAAAATAATTGAAAATAATAATGCTATTTATAAACTATACATATTATTTTTTTAAACTATTTAATTTTTTTTAAAATTACTAACTAGTACACTGTGGTGAGTCAAACTTGGCTGACAAACCCAGCCCAGTTTCTTTTCTAGTCTCCTTCTTCAAGGGAGGTGGTGGTGGGGAATAAGATGTAAAAGCTTGTGGATCAAAATAATTCGTACTTCAAACTTACCATCACAGACAAAACAGACAAAGCTTGGGGAAAATTAGTTTAATTTATTACCAGTTAAAAATAGAGTTGGATAGTGATAAACAAAGTTTTTTAAAAAAAACCACTCTCTTTTCTTCACCATCTCAGCTTCATTCCTTGCTTCCTGACCCTTCTGTCTCCCCGACCCTTATCTCCAGCAGAAAATGGATGTCTGTGATCAGTGCCTAAAAGGACCTTTTCTGCATCTCCATCTTCCTCACGCTTGTGGCTCCTTTGCAAAGCCAGCTGGCATCAGTCCCTGCCTCCTTCTCCCAGAGGTTACCCCTGCAGCCCCCAGCACGCAGGATTTAACACATCAACCCAATAAAGAGTCAGAGGCGGCAGCATCATAGCATGAATGAATAGTTGAGAAAAAAGCAGCAGGAAGCCTCTAGGTTACTGTCTGGAACTTGGACACAGGACTAGTGTGTCTGGTTGTAAATTGTCAATTTAGCGTGTATTTAAAATTTTCTTATTTTTTAAATAAATTAATATCTGGCTACACAGTTGGCAGTTTGGACGTACGTATGATGAGTATACCATACATTTACCACAGTTTCTGATGAGCAAAGCAATTTACTGCTACTCTTGTATTGCTATTACAATTGCATTACTACTGCAATTGAATTACAAGTATTACGTACGTCTTGGGAGTTAAAAGAAAATGGAAGTTGGCAGGTTGGGATAATGACTTGATAGAAAAGGAAGTAAAGGTTGTTAATTTCCTCTCAGGACTCCATTTCCACCACTCGTGATGTCTCCTTCACTTGAAAATAGGATGGTCTTTAAGATCCACAGAAAAACACAAACTGGACATATCAGGCCATTTACATATCTTTCAGGATGCAACAAAAACACAAGCTCTCATATTCATTTACTGGTTTACCTTATACTTATTTTTTACCTGTAGATACTTTTCATGGTGCTTTTAAGACGTATGTAAATACATAAGCTAAAACATAACTGCAGAATGACTTTTACATCTTAATATTGTCTATGAAATATATATACATACCAGTAAAATAATTGAATTTGGCACAACTGTCTTAAAAATGCAATTAAAAACATTTTAATTTCAGAAATTTTTTTTTTCAGTGCTTGACATGAATTGGGGGAATAAGAATAATGTTCCTCTTAAAGCTTCAAACGTAATGCATTGATCTTCATCACCTTTCCTACAGCTGAATATTTCCCTACACATAGGAGAGTCTCACAGGAACGGAAGCAACAGTTTTCAGCTAAGTATAGCCTATGTTATGCCATGAAAAACAAGGTCAACCACTCTATGAGTAATTTACACTGTTTCTGTCATACAAATCTGAGACAGCTCCCTGACTGCTGCACTACTGTATGCTGTCAAGTAATGCGTAGATTTCGTTGGAAGTGCAGAATATATAAGCCAAAATAAAGAGTGAAGAAACAATGAAGAGCTCTGCCAGACCGAATATTGAACTGCCAAGCACCAGTCTTCCCTCCTCTTTATTTATTCACTTAATTTGTGTTTTACTAATTTTGAATATAAAGATTGGCAGCAACAGGAAGAATCGAAATTAAAGTGGCATGTATAGAAGTGGGAAACAAATAATTAGGGGAATAAAAGGAGGTTGCAGAATTTCCTGAAATTTCCAGAACCTTATATATTGAATAACTGGAAAGGAATACTATCTTTTTCAGAGAGTGTGAGATAATAGCATACTAAAATAAGATAAGAGTATACTAAAACAATATGAAGGAATATTTGAGCATTTTATCTGCTTATTCTATAACAGAGAAGTAGTCATAATAGTATTCAAGTAGATGAAAGGCTGCTGTGAATGTAAGTGGGATAAATTGTTTTCCAGGCGTCTTTTAAATAACTTGTAAAATGGACTTAAGTTACACTGAGAGGTTCAGAAATGAAAAATACAAACAAACAAACAAAAGCACAATCAAATAACAAAAATCACATCTACACACACAAAAAAAACACCTAAAATCTGGCAAAGAGGAAAAAGCCTAGCAAACTTCCTAAGTCTAGCTGATAGCTACTTCCTAACTGATAGTTAACATGGTAATTACCTGCCTGCAAATCTTTAGAATAAAACCTATTTGAAAGTTAAATTAATATTGATAGATTAATATTAATAAGTATGTATTAATAAATTAAATATTAGTCTCCCTTCAACAAAACTTTGAAAGTCTTGTAACAAATGGTTTCTCTGCTTTAGATAAACACCTACAGAGCAGTTAAAGTTCTCAGTAAGAATGCTTTTTGAGAAACGTCAAACACACTGACTAAAATACCAGGGAGCAGAGCACCAGCCACATACTAGTTTGGAGATTCCATGGCTATGCCAGCCTAATGATAACACTTCTTCTTTCTGACAGGTTATATTAACCTCAGTAACCACATAATGGCAGAGAGAGGGGTTTAAAAACACTTCTAGGTTTTTCCTTGAACGTCTTTCTCTGTGTGTTTGTGTGTGTGTGTGTGTGCGTATTCATTTACGCATCTGTTTCAGCATTCTACACAAGCTGGACAGAAAAGAGAACACATTCTTGAGTATTACAGATAATGTGTTTTGCATAACACAGGTGCAGTTTCTTTAAATGTAAACCCTCTCTCTGCCTTCATATCTCTACTTTACACATTTCTTAAGGCAAGAGATTTGGGTGCCATGTGCCATGTTATTGAAATAATTAAAATTTACTTAGAGGTTGTAAACACATTTTTGAGCCAGGGGATGGTTAATATAGACTGATTGTCATCAATGTCAGATATTCCACACAGTGTTTTTGTTGTTTGTTGGTTTTTTTTTTTCATTTCAGTACATGATTAAATTCAGAATTTTCAAGTATTTCATGCATTTAATAACACATTTTCTACTGTGGATTCATGCAATCTTCAATTCCTTGCTAAAATAGCTAAAAATGTGGGTTACTTATTCTTTGTGTAGAGTCAGTCAGTGAGACCAACAGATGCAACCAAATGTGCAACCAAAAACATTTTTGTTTTTACAATTCTCCTTGTGAGCGGCACAGGACAAGTTTAAACACTGAAATATGAAAATATAGTCTGAGATACATAGGACAAGTTTAAGCATTAAAATATGAAAATATAGCCTGATCCTTCCCAGTTATTAATTGATACAGATGATGAAACCTGAGAAGACTTCTCATTTGTGGTAGAAGTAGCAAAGATTTCTTTCCTTCTATATTTTCAAAGATATATTGCACCTCACATTTCAAATCAGAGCATAAAGAGTGAGTTAGTGGGATGACATATTTAGTCTAGTATTACGTTAAGGTCTACTGTTGCTGTAGCAGGTAACTGCTCCTATAAAAGTTATGTGTTATCACTACCATTAATGGACCAAACTAAGGTCAGGTTCAAGTGCTGTTGAGTTTAAATATTCACAATCGTTTCCATCCTAGAAATACTGGTGTGATTTATTACTCATGAGTGAGATACAAGAGCTTTTATCGTAGGAAATTAAGTGTTCTAGGATACTTTTTCAGATTTTCCAGTAATTGTTGTTTGTTGGTTACATTTTCACATTTTTACATTTTTACATTTTTTAATTTCTCTTGAAATTAAATCCTGAATGTGTGTCAGCTGCACTAGCTACATAAAGCTTTTATTCTTCTATTTGTTTTCTGTTTTATATTCTTGTCATGACCACCTGAACTTTTATGTGGGAAAAAATCAGTTTTTCTTTTCTATATTTTCCATCATCTTACATACCATTAAAAACGTTTTTACCTCTTGTTTTTTTTTTTGTTTTTTTTTTTTTTTT